>CAOLHI010003967.1:0-142919 GCA_948474755.1 Ctenosaura bakeri | reverse complement strand
AACACCATCATTTCTGATACCTACGTGGGGCAGAGGGGTGGCCAGCATGGTCCGTACTCCCACAATTCCTGAAATTTCAGGTGCTTTTTCTCACACCATTAACAAGGAAAAGAACTGTAATCAGGAAAACCCAAAAGAAGAGGAAACATGTAATCAATGATGCCAGGGGAGGAGTTGTTGAATTGATTTTTACTTAATGCTTCTGCCAGTTCTTCACTGGGGTGACTGAAACAACATGCAAGGGAGGGAATAAGGACCAGCAAACCCCTCAGCTGTCTGATTTGGCAGAAAGAGTCCTGATTAATCCTCTGTTGTCCCATTTTTCAGCTGCTTTTAAAATGTCCCATTTTCTCTCTCTTAGTCCTGCTTTCTCCCTTTTGCCCTCAGCTTACTTTACTTCATGTAAACTGAGTTTAAGGTGCAAAAGTAGTTTATGCTCAGTTTACTCAGCAGAGGGAGAAGGAGGTGAGATCTTTCCCCTTCCCAGAAGGCTCAGACAAAAGCAAACTGTGGCAGCTTCTGCTAGCATGTATCTTTTTCCTCTTTAATAACTTTTGCCACCTTTGCCATTCTGATGTTGCTTGACCACACGTGTTTCAGTTTTCCTCTGTGAAATCTTGGAAAATATGGACCAGAACCTGAGTGATCCAATGAGAATTTTTCCTAAGTCTGTATTTCATATCCATTTATGAGTAGGCATGCAATAAAAAATATAGACGTCATAAGATATGTAATTATTCTTTTTTAAAGGAACAATACTGGGGGGATTGTAATGCCACACCTTCCTCCCTTAGGTATGAACTCCATACAAATGTGGTTGAAAGGGAACACCAGCGTTTACTGGAATAGCTGTTTAATGGAAAAATACAAGCATTTGTCCTTACTTACTACTTGAACAGAGTCTTTCCCGATCTAGACTATTTAAACATATGTGGTGATGCCCAGGGAATGGTGGCAGTATTTGGGGAGGTGGGAGACTTCTGTTACTTCCATGGCTGCTTTGAGCCTTGCCTATTTCTCTCCTATTGAGTCAGTACAGCTGCAGACAGAGCCAGAAGGCACTAGAAATCTGTGGGACTTTTCTGAGCAATTGGACCTGTCAGATTGGATTAGTTGCTTCTGCTGGCCAGGCTGAGGCACCCACCAGGCAGGCGGAGAGAAGCCCAGCTGGGCAGAGTCACTCCCCATCAGCTGAAGACAGCTTGTCCCAGGATTAGAGCTGGCATGCCATGAAATACCATGCCAAGCCACAGACTGGAGACAGTGATCACTCTACTAGGCTCCAGTGGGGATGTCTGGAGCTGAGGGAGGGCCCTTCATCAAAACCCACCTGCGTGGCCTGCACGATGGCATTTGTGTACACTCTGTATTGATAGTCTGCATGACAGATTAGTGGAAGCCTGAGGTGCCTGGACTCATACAGAAGAGGATGAGAAACAGCGTACCTGAGATAACTACACTGTTGTAGTGCTATTTTTCCACTTTCAACATCCTATGGAATCCTGAGGTTTGCAGTTCAGGGAGGGACATTTAGGATGCTCGGCCAGAGAGCTCTTTGGCCTCAGTAAACTACAAACCCCAGAATTCCACGGGATGTTGAAAGTGGAATAATAGCACTATAACAGTGTAGTGTGGAAAGGCCCTTAGTCTTAACTTGAATAGAAGCACAGAACCAAGGGAACCCAGCTAGAAGCTGAATTACCAAGGTCCCATTGATTAAGCAGGTCTAATCTAGTTGAGGACTAGCAATTGGATTTAGGCATATGGTAGGAATGTGGGGTGTAGCCACAGGGCAGGGACAAATGAAGGCATTGCCTCCCCCAATAACAATTTCATCTCCCATGAAGTTTACCTTCACTTCCCAAATTTTTAGCATTGCAAAGAGACACTGAAAATTACTCATATCTAGAACTCTTCTATTTTATGTGCTTCTGTTCCTTTGGTCCCTTTGCCTGCCTCTTTTATTTGGATGTCTAACCTGTATTTCTGAATGCTCAACTGCAGTTTTAAATTACTGCATGCTAGAAATTTGGGACTTAAGAAAAATTAATGGGACTAGCAGAATTCTTATTCCGCCCCCCCCCCCCGCAGTCATACCTTTGCTGGCACCCCCACTTTGTTCTGTCACATTTTTGAGGCTTGGCCAGCAAGATAAAAATGGTAGAATGGATTGTGTCACTTAAGACTGGGAGGGGGAAGCAAAACACTTTCTTAAAAAAAAGTTCTCTTATGAAAACAAAAAACGAAAGTGGATAATTAGAAAAGCTACAAACAGACTAGACTAGAAATTTTCTCTCTGATTGCTAGTTTTTTTTCTTGCAGAGGATCATGAGTGTGAGTTCTTTTTTTAATTATCCCTTTGGCCATTTCTGTACTACACTGTTATAGTGCTCTTATTCCACTTTCAGCATCCTATGGTATCCTGGGATCTGCAGTTCAGGGAGGGGCCTTTAGAATTCTCAGCCAGAGAGCTCTTTGGCCTCGGTAAACTACAAAGCCCAGAATTCCACAGGATGTTGAAAGTGGAATAATAGCACTATAACAGTGCAGTGTAGAAATGACTTCTGTGTCTGACATGATCCATTCTACTCTTTAATTCTGTTGTGTGTAGAAATGAGCCCACAGACCATGGTCAGTAACTAGATTTGAAGTGGAAACCGTGGCTCTAACTTGAGCTCATTCACATTTCAGATTTATATCACTTTTATTCCCCTTTTAACTGCCATGGCAGCCCGGAGTTTGTAGTTTGGGCAGAGGTCCCAGAGAAGCTCTCCAGCTGAAATTTTGAATGTCCCTGCCTCAACTGGAAATCCCAGGATTCCATGGGGTGGAACCATGACAGTTAAAGAGGAATCATAATGCTGTAACTTTGTAGTGTGAAAGGGCTCCTGGACAAAGGCTGAATAACAAGCAGCACTTGGTATGTCCATTCATGTCCTTTGATGCAGAGCCACAGGGCTCTTTAGACCCCTGTCCTTTGGTATGACCAGCAGCAGAGTCATCTGCTAAGGTACATCACAAAAGTTTCTCAGCAGCTGCTCACCTCACGGTCACTGAGGCATGTGCAGAGAAGAGTGATGCAGAGGTGCTTAGTAAAGGGAGAGTATTACATTCCTGTATGGAGTACAAGGTGTGAGAGGTAGAGGGGAAGACCTCCTTGCCTGACTCTTTGCTTGAGAGAAAGGTGCTGGAGACATGCATGGTAGAGTAAGGTTCAATTGCCAGTCTGATCAGCTTTTGTACATGGTGTGACAGGGATGCAATCCTATCTTTTGTTCAGGCTTCTAAATCTCCTGTGAGTTGACACCACTTGGTTTCCTGAAGTATTGTCATCATCTACTTACTGTTCTAAAAATTCTGCTAAGTGCCTGATCATCTGAGCACAATGTACATATACTATCCCATTGTTGTTGTTGTGTTCCTTCAGATCATTTCCAACTTATAGCAACCCTAAGGAGACCCTATCAAGGGGTTTTCTGAGAGTGTGTGATGCACCCAAGGTCACCCAGTGGGTTTTCATGGTTGAGTGAGGAATCAAACTCTGGTCTCCAGGGTTCATAGTCCAATGCTCAAACCACTATACCACGCTGGCTTCCAACTGTCCAGCTATCCAACTATCCTGATTTGTCAAAGGCAGTCCCAATTCATCCTTTCCTCCCTCCTTTTGCTTACTTATGTTGTCTTTCTCCCAGACTGGGACTCAAGGCACCTTATAAAAAGGCAGGAACATTAGTTCAAAACTGAGACCATTTCCGTACTACACTGTTATTATGCTATTATTCCACTTTCAACATCCTGTGGAATTCGTAGGTTTGCTGTTTAGGGAGAGGCAATTAGATTTCTCATCCAGAGAGCTCTCTGGCCTCAGTAAACTGCAAACCCCAGAATTCCACAGGATGTTGAAAGTGGAATAATAGCACTAGAAAAATGTGATGTGGAAATGGCCTGAGATTAAAACAATATTAAATGACAATAGAATTAAAAACCATTTACAGTACAATCTTACTTTTAAAAAAAGTACAGCATCATATAAGGCCCTCCTCTTGTTAAAAATCAGTTTCCAAAGGATCGCTGGGAATGAAAGCTCTTAACTTGCTGCCAAAAAGACAATGAAGTAGTTTCCCTAAGGAAGGAGATCCAGAGTATGAGAACAGCCACAGAGGAGGCCTTCTCCCACATTCCCACCAACTGTTTCTGTAAATGTGGTTGGATAGAAGAAGCCCACCCCCAGGAGAACTTAGAGCTCAAGCAGGCTTCTATGGAAAGAAACGGTGCTTCAGATAGCCTGGACCTGAGCCATATCGAGCTTTATGGTCATAACCAGTTTTTTGACTAGCAGCCAGTGGACCTGTTACAAGAGAATTTTGTGTTCCTTAACCAGCAATCTGGTTGCTGCTCTTTGGACCAGTTGAAGTTCCTGAACACTCTCCAAAGGCAGCCTCACATAGAGTGCATTACAGTAATCCAATCAAATTGTTACTATGGCATGTGTCACCATATCTAAATCAGATGTTCCAAGGAATGGACATAATTGGCACACTAACTTTAATTGTGCAAAAGTGCCACCACATAAACCTTAGCATCCATAGGTTTGCCTACAAATAAAGCAGAAATATTATACAAAACTTCCAACATGGACTTCACCACAAGAAGCGTATAAAATTGCTCCAATAAAACAAGGGCATTTATTAACATATCAAGACATATTGAAATGGGAAGGGGATAAACCAAGAATGTGTACAGTGGAAGAATTAAAGGCTGATGGGCATGAACTAAATTGGTTCCCATGGTGACAACTAAAAGAAAGTTTTAAAATGGATCAAAAACTGTATGGATTTGAGAGAAAAGAGAATGAATTGGACTTATTGATGAAGGAAAATCGAAAGAAAAGAATTTCAAAATTCTATGAACTATTGAAAAGAGAAATGGAATCAGAAGTAGTTAAAGATACAATGGTTAAATGGGCTCAGAATGTGGGACACCCGATTGAATTAGAAGTTTGGGAGAAAATATGGAAAACTGATATAAAATTTACCCCAAACTTAAATTTAAGAGAAAACTTTTACAAAATGTTACATAGATGGTATATGACCCCAGAAAGATTGCAAAAAATAACTAAAAATGGGAATGCGAAATGTTGGAAGTGTGATGAAAAGACTGGGTCCTTTTTTCGTATGTGGTGGACTTGTGGAAGGGCAAGAAACTTCTGGAAGGGGATACATGATGAAATTCAAAGGATCTGTAAAATGAACTTTGAAATGATACCAGAATTTTATTTGTTAAATATGTCAGGACAACAAAAGGAGATTAGAAGTCATCAGAAGATATTGTTATATTTGATAAACAGCTGCAAGGTTGACACTGAGGCAAGGTTGATGCAACATTGGAAAGAAAAGAAAGATATTGTCTTAGGAGAGTGGAAATTAAAAGTTCTGGATATGGTAGAGTCAGAAAAGTTAGCTTTTTCATTGAAAGATAAACCTATCCAGAACTTTGAAAGGGAATGGAAAGGAGTTTTGGAATGGATAAAAATATAGAAGTATATGAAATCCAAGAAAGAGATAATATACTTGTTTTTCTCTTCTACAAATGGAAATGTAATTGTTATTCTCTCTTTCTCTTTTGGTAAATGGAAACAAAGAAGACTCAACTGGAATAAATTAATATGGAAGTGGGGGTGTGTGATATATCTGATAGCGGGGTATATCCACTCTGTTTTTTTTTATGCAATGAAATTTTTAATAAAAATATTTTTTTTTAAAAAAACAAAACCTTAGCATCCAGGATTAGGGCTGAATCCAGGAGCACACTCAAACTATGAACCTGTGTCTTCACGGGAGGTGTAAGTCCATCCGGGACAGGCTGAATATGCTGTTGTCCCCACTTTTCAGCTGCTTTTGAAATGTCCAGCTTTCCCCCTCCTCTTTCTGCTTTCTCCTTTTGTGCCAGCTTACATCAGTTGTTTCAAACTGAGTACAAAGTGCAAAAGTAGTTTGCACTCAATTAACTCAGCAGAGTGGAGAGGAAATCTTGCCCTTCCCTATAAATTCATGCAAAAGCAAACTGCTGGAGACTCTCCTAGCTTGCCTCTTCTTCCTCATTAATAACGCTTGCAGTCTTGACCATGCTCTGATGTGAATTGGTTTTCATCTGTGAAATATTGGAGGGTATGCTGTCTTGACCAATTGCTCTTCTCAGCCCCATTCTCAGTACTTTTTGGTGCCATGCTCTCCACCACGCTTGCCTGTCTCTGCATCATCATGGGGTTGTAAGGAATGGCAGAGAGCTAGCATGATGTAGTAGCTTGGGCACTGAACTGCAACCCTGGAGACCAGAGTTTGATTTCCTGCTTGGCTTGGAAACCCACTGGTGATGCTGGGTGCATCCCATACTCTCAGCACCAGAAAACCCGATAATAGGTTCACCTTAGGGTCACCGTAAGTCAGAAATCACTCTTTTTTTAAAAATAATTTCTATTAAACATATAACACACACAACAATACACAACCCCACATAGAATTAAAAAATGGAAAACAATACGTTACAAAAGGTATGAAACAATAAATCTTACACAACTAAACTATAAATCTATAGCTAAACTACAATTAACGAACAAAGAAAAAAACTCAACTATTTAAAAATTGGTCCCCTCTCTTGTTGGGATCAGCTCCTACTAAATAATTATATTTAACTTGTAAATCATTACATAAAACCTAAGTTTTTTAAAAAAATAACTTGACAGCACACATCAACATCAACAAGGAATGGCAGTGAAGATAATGTGTCTGAACGGCCAGGAAGAGCACTATATGGGCTGCTGTGCCTGGGCTCTCTGAGCATTCAGTGTTTATGGGGAGGGGGTGTCTATTTGCATGTGACCCATATTGAGGCTCATTGCGTTTGCCACATAAGTCGTTATGCAGCATCACAGCCCATTTGAAAGTATTTCCATTTAAATGGGCAGTCCAATTATAGGGCTTTAACCAAGTGCACACATTCCCTACTCAACCTTTTACATTTTAAAGGACAAGGGCAGAGACGGGCAGTTTCCAGTGACCACACTGACTGTCAATAATGCAAAACTCTCGAAATTAAATTGACAGTTGCAGGAAGACTACTTCTGCTTTCGGAAACAAAAACAGTGTGAAACAATGCAGAAGGGCTAGGTGGATTGCAACCTTTTTTAAAAAGGCAAATTGTCTGTCCTGGAAGCTTTCAGGAGAGGTGATCCTCCTGTTTTCCCGGCCAGAAAGAGAGTGGTCTGAGGAGTCTGAAAAGACTGATGGCTGCAACACCACCCTTGCCCCCAGGATCCAGGGTGGCACTTTGCCAGTCCCTGCTGTGGGGCAATGCAAAAAATCCAAACTGCATACCCTCCAACTGTCCTGATTTGGCAAGGACAGTCCCAGTTAATCTTATGTTATTTCACTTTTTCAACTGCTTTAAGTATGTTCCTTTTGTCCTCAGCTTACTTCAATTGCTGCAGACTGAGGACCCTACCACACTACTTTGTTATAGCACTATCATTCCATTTTAATTGCCATGGCAACATTGCATGGAATCATGGAATTTGCAATTTAGGGAGAGCTTTTTAGAATTATTCAGTGTCTCCCCAAACCGCAAACCCCGGAATTCCACAGGATGCAGCCAGGGCAGTTAAACTGGAATAATAACGCTATAACAGTGTAGTGTGATAGGGACCTGAGTTTCAAGTGCAAAAGTAGTTTGCATTCAGCTAACTCACTAGTGGAGAGAGAAGTGGGGACAGAATCTTGCTCTTCCCAGTAGGCTCAGGCAAAAGCAAGCTGCTACAGTCTCTCCCAGCTTGTGTGTTCTTCCTAAAATCATAGAAATGGAAGAGGCCATAATAACCATTGAGTCCAACCCCCCTGTCATACAGGAACACACACTCAAAGTACCCCCTGCAAATGGCTATCTAGCCTCTGTTTAAAAACTTCCAAAGAAGGTGACTCCACCACACTCCAAGGCAGCATCTTCCATTGTCAAACAGCTCTTACCGTCAGGAAGTTCTTCTTGATGTTTAGGTGAAATCTCTTTTCCTATAGTTTCAATCCATTCCTCTATGTCTTAGTGTTTGGAGCAGCAGAAAACATTATTAATAATTTTTACCATCTTGACCACACTCTAATATGTTTGGCCACAAGTTTTCCAGTGTTCATCTATGAAATATTTGAGGGAATGGAACTGTTTATTTGGCTGTCCAGATAAGACGTCTTAGTATGGCTTTGTTTAGTGACTTGCAGGGGGATGAATCACAACCCAGTTCTAGTACATTCCAGCAGCCGTTCAAGTGATAAGACTTTTGCAGAGTCTCAGGCTCCAGTTCATGCCCAGAGTGCAGAATCACAATCTTCTGCCTTTTATGTGCATTTTTGAAAGCGTTTGAAAGAGAAGTGTGTTTTGTGTGTTAGACTACAACTCTGGAAGCCCAGGGTCCGTAGAAACTCACTGGGTGACCTTGGCAAGTCACATTCTCTCAACCTGAAAGGAAGGGAAGAGCAACCTTCCTTGTAATAAATCTTGCCAAGAAAAATGGGGTTGCCCTAGGTCAGAGTTGATTTAAAGGCATATAACACCACCGCTACCATACCCGAAGAGCAGGTGCTCATTCATCTTTATTCTTTTGCCTGTTTAGTCAGGCACACAGGGAGATCATAATGCTTCCTGATGGTCATTAAGATAGACTTAGCAAACAGATAGTCAGGCAGACAAGCTGGCAGGCAGACACACAGATGGAAGAGATTGGCTGAGTGGGGCAACTACAGAATCCAACTGATGCTAATGCAGTTCAGCGACCATCGGTAAGGGCTGTTGTTTTCTATCTGATTGTTTGGAGACAGTCCCTGAAAACCATTACAAATGCAGCCAGTCATCCTCAGTTTAATTCTCCTTCTTTCTAATGGCAAAATGCAGCTGGTTGAGAGCCAAAAGGACTGCAGCCAAAGTGAGACCATTGAGAAACAAGGAGGTTGTGAGCGGGCTTGGATAAATCCTGAGCCATTCAAAATTACAGTGTTACAAAAACAAGGACACACATGCACCAAGCAGCCAAAAGTGGGCTGGCCATGCTATGTGACCTCTCCAGACACAGGAAAGTTGAGTAAAGTCAAAAAGTTGAAAGTTGAAGCAAAGATTCACCTGAGGCCCTTATAACAACTCAACCAGCGTGACCAGGTAAGAACATCTGGAGGGTACTGTGAAAACCCTGAGGCTCTGCCCAGTTGGACACCTCTTTATGTCTAGGTCTGAACAGCCAGGGAGATCTCTGGATCAAGCTGTTACCACAGTTCTGACATGTCCGGTGATAGCACCAGATATTGCCTTGATATCAAACTTATTTGGCCTTCATTTGACCTTTCTCTGCCACCCTGCTCCACGTGTTTGCAAGGGCCACCGGACAAGCACGTAAACAGGCGTGGCTGGTAATGGTTGGACATTCCAATCCCCACTTAGGCAGGCAGATTAATGCCACTCCGTTGCTTCAGGGACCATTTCTTGCAGACACACCTTGCTTAAGCACAACTTTACACAAAGACACACGGCCCTGAGCCGGCACCCTCGCAATGCTGAGCCATTTGCATACTGGCTACACTATTGTCATCCAGCACTAAGCTAATCATGTAAAATCTGACCTTTTCCAACGCTTTTGTTCCACTTCAAATTTCCTTTGTTCTCACCGAGCATGGCATGGTCTGTAGGCACAATCCACCCTATAAAAAGTCCCCGATTCCGAGCCCACCTCAGAACGCTTGCCCACCTCGGAATCCTGCCTTGCTGTCGGTTTGTCCAGCGAGTCACCCCCTCAGCGAACTGCGCTGAGCTTTCTTTGCTGCAATCCTCCGCTTTTTTCCAGGACTACGAGATAAGGTGTCGTATCACCCATTTCCCCTGAAAACTCTCATTTCTACTTTTCTGGTTAGCTGTGTGCTTGTGGTGTCTTTCCTGTTGTTTGTCCTTTAATAAAGCTATCATTTTTACTATTTTAAAAACTGTCTGACTGCTCTTCTGACCTGATGCTGTATACATAGGGTTACAAGATCCCAGCTAAAGTTACCCCGCCTCTCGCTAGCTTAAGAGAGTGCTCGAGTTAATTTCTCCATCTTGTGTTTTTATTTGGTTATTTGGGCACCCCTCCCGGGACCCCCACAATACAAGGTAACAAAGCCAGGACTATGACATTCAGGTCTGCTCTTATTCTCCCTCTCTAGAGAATGCAGCCCCTTCTCACTCTTTGTCCCCCACTGGCTTCTCCTTCCAGGTTATTTCCCTCTACTGCTTTCCCTAAATCCTCGCTCTTCTCAGATATAAGGACAAGCAGTGATTTAACTCTCCAATGACTGTGGTACTGATGGTAGCATGTGTAACCCAATACTGAGCAATGACACTCTCTTGAGACTGCTCTTTATAAAAATATAAACATATCTTTATTTAACACACTGTCAAGATAACAGCTATCTGGTAAATAAGGATTCATAAATCAGCACAACACTTCTCCCTCTCTCAGTTTTGAACACACCCTCTTCTCAACTCTCTCCATCAACTCTCATCTTCAACTCTCAACTCTGTTCTCTCTCTTCTGAATCGCAACTTTCCCTGTTTTTAGTTAAATGTCTGTTGCTCAGTCTCCCATCTAGCCCTTCCCTTTGGCTAGCCTGGGGTTCCATTTGCACCAGCCAATCAATTTGAACCCTCTAGATTGCTAAGGTGGCTCCGTAGCTAAGCCCTCTCTCAGGGTTCATCACAGGTACCACATTGGAAAACCTGGAAGGGAGACACACCCTGAATAGAAGCACTCCTGCTACAGGGTGAGAATATGCTACAATCTTCTGTTGCATGTTCCACTTGTTCATCCTAATAGCCATTAGGAAATTCAGTATATTCTTCTGTGAGCACACGGAAGGAACCAATGTGTGAGAGTAACTGCATTATATGGGGCTATGGATCAATCTTCTCCAACCTGGCACTCTCCAGACGTTTTAGACAGCAACTTACATCAACCTCAGCTAAAATGATCAAAGTCCAAAGCATCTGGAAGGCACCAGGTTGGGGAAACCTGCTACAGATGTTTATCTCTTCCATAGTGTGTAAGGCACAACACGCAATTCCTGAGTTGGCAGACTACAGAACTTGTAGGTTTCACCCAAGACAACTGATGAATCATTGAGTTCCAGAAACCAGAATCTGCCCATATATGCAGCAACTGTTTTTCCCCATTCTAATATGCAGGGGTGGGTGTAATCTTTTCTTCAAACCATCTCTATTCTGATACTGAGTTTGCTGCACACCTCATTCCCTCAAAACCTGGGCCTAATTTCATTGTTTTTCTATTTTTCCCAAATCCTCCCTTACCACCTTTTTATACCACTTTGTCCGAAGAAAAGTTCTGCAAAAAATCAACAGCTCTAAACTTTTCTTGCTTTTCAGCTGGCCCTGATGGAGATATTTCTGATCTGTCCTTTAGGCCTTGCTGCCATAAGTCTGTGGCTGGTGAGAAAAGCTGGAGAAGGAAGATTTAAAGCTGTCCAGATTTAAAGCTGTCCTGTTCAGTTTGGGGACACATTTATTTCCTTTGCCAACTCTATAGACCTAGCCAGGTATTCAAAATATAATTGTGGAGAGAGGATGGGGAGATGTGTTCCAGTTGTTACTGTGGTTCAGGCCTACCCGGAGATAGCACTTGATATCGTTTTGATATCAAACCATTCGACTTTCCTCTGCCACCCCGCTCCACGTGTATGCAAGGCCTCTGGACAAGCACGTAAACAGGCGCGGCCGCTAATTGCTGGACATTCCATTCTCCACCCAAGCAGGCCAGACAGAGCCGGTTTGTCGCTTCAGGGACCTCTCTGGCAAACACCTCATTGCTTATGCGCAATACTAACAAAGGCTCTCGGCCCCGAGCAGATAGCCTCACAAATCTGTACTAAGCGCTCCACATTTGCATATGGGCTACACTATTGTTAATTTGGCTCTAAGTCAATCATGTTAAATTCTGACCTTTCCAAGGCTTTGTCCTGCCCCCAAATCACATTGTTCTCACTGATAAGGTACGGCCTGCAGTCACAATTCATCCTATAAAACCCCCCGATTCCGAGACCTTGCTGGGACTGCTTGGATCGCTCTGGACTTCCATCCCATCTTGCTGCCGCTGTGTTTGGCGAGCCGTCCCCTCAGTTCCACGTACTGAGACTCCATAACACCGAACTCTACCTTCAAACCTCTCCAGGGCTACTACTACAGGTGTCGTATCATCCATTTCCCTCTGAAAATACCTATTTCAAATCAATCTCTGATTCCCCTAGTTATCTGTGTGCCTGTGGTGTCTTTAATGTCTGTCTGTATTTAATAAAACATCATTTTTATTACTTTAAACCATCTGACTGCTTGACTGACCTGACCCCGGAGACGCTGGGTTGCAAGATCCTGCTAAGTTACCCTGCCTTTCACTAGCTTTAGTGAGTGCTCCAGCTAATTTTCCCCAAAGTTGTGTTTGTTGTTTGGTTATTTAAGTGTCCCTCCCGGGACTCCCAGAAATCAGGGTAACACAGTCCTGCCCTCTCTGCACATACAAATTTAGACTATTGAATACTTCAAGATGGCCACTCACTTATCTTTCCAAGACAGTGGGATGCCAACATAATTTTAGACTGAACTTAATGGCCAGTAGGAGAGAGGCTTCTTAAGATGGTAATTATTTCTTTTTCCAGAGGAAGTAGAAATAGTCTGAGTGGAAACAATTGAAGGCAATTTGTGGTCAGATCCAGGGAAGAAATGGTGAGAAAATGAAAGCTTCCCACCTGGAAAGAAAACATGAGGGCAGACCTATCTTTTCCAGTGTACTGTTCAGAGCTGGAAAGAGCTACATGTTTGGACTACAGTTCTCAGAATCCATTGTGGCCATGCCACAAATATTTCTGCCCAGACTGTTGCAAAGTCCAGAGAGCAGGTCCTATCTGTAGGCAGAAGGGGCATAGCTAGGAAAGTTATTTTAAACAATACAGTCAGCCCTCCACATTTGTGGGTTTAACTTTTGTGGATTTGATTATTCTCAGATAATTTGCTGTCACCTCTGCTGCCTCCTGTGCCATTTTTAATAGGGATTGCAAGCCTTGTGAGACTGAGAAACTGCAAATGAGGCTTGTAAGTCCCTATTAAAAATGGTGTGGGACATCAATGGAGGTGTCAGTAAGCCCCACCAGCCTTGTGAAGGAACACTCATGCCTCAAAGGAATCCATGGTGGGCTCCATTTGTAATACTTTTTTGTGTATGCTAAATATGGTTTGAGAAGGCCTGGAGTTATTCATGGTTTTTCCACTTTCATGGGGGTCCTGTGCCCCTAACCCTGGCAAATGTCGAGGGATGATTGTAATTATTTAGAGTTATAATTTGATCACCTCACCTGCTTTTGATGAATTGCAACTACCACAGCATCATTTGCTGTGTTAGCTGAGGCTGCTGGGAGCTGCAGTATCACAATTTTCATCCGTGTAAGGTTGGAGGGTCTGCCTTAGGTGTGTTGAAGGAAGACGTCCTTCAAGCAAGAGTCAGCTGCCTGTTCAGACAATAAGCAGGATGGGAAAAGTGCCCCATTGTGGCCTTTGCTTCAGGCAGCGTAATGACTTGGGCTAGCCCTGATTCTGTGGCAAGCTGGCTGTAGGTTATTAGCCCTTTTTTGACTACTCCCTTTAGGCAATGGTGGTTGGTGGAGACTTCAGGGCCAAATGAGAGTCCCCAGTAGCAGTCACAGCCAGCCTCAGACACTGTACAAAGTGGCAGTGCAGTGACTGGACACACGGCCCCCCATATTCAGGCTGCTTCTACATTAGTAGCTGACTAAGCAGGGAGGGAATACCCCTACCATTTTGGGTGAAGCATCTTCCTTTCCTTTAGTCCACAAATCACTACAACAAGCTGCCCAGTATTTAAAGCTATTTTATTTAGGAAAATAAGACACAAAAACTTACACAAACACCTCTTCCCATCTCTGGCAGTAAAAATACAAACAAATTACAGTTGGCCCTGCATATCCACGGATTCTGAATCCATGGATTCAACCAGCCATGCCTTGAAAATATTTCAATAAATAAAATAAATCCAAAAAGCAGATGTTGATTTTGCCATTTTCTACAAGGGAATGCCATTTTACTACACTGTCTTACATAATGGGACTTGAGCATCCACGAATTTTGGTATCCACTGGGAATCCTGGAACCAAACCCTAGTGGATACCAAGGGTCATTGTAAATAATTTAACCATTCGTTGCTTTTTTCATGAACCTGCCTCCCAAGTCTATACATGACACACTCACCTCACTTGTCTTGAGGGTAAGTCTGCCCCCCACTTGTTAAGAGTTGCTACATTTAAGAGACATCCCTGTCTCGTAAAGAGCAGCCTGGTTGCACACTGAGCAAAATTAGCCTTTCTTCTGGTTCTTGGAAAAGTTTTACCCAGTATCATTTTTGTACTTGCCAGACTGGCTGCTGTTGGGCAGAGGAATGTGGGCAAGGGAGAAAAATGATTGGCAAAAGTACCCATGCTTCATCTTGCCAGTTCAGGCCCTGAGGTTTTTGGGTCAAAATCTGAGACTTAGGACATTTCCACACTGCAATGTTATAGTGCTATTATTCCACTTTCAACGTCCTGTGGATTTCTGGGGTTTGTAAGTTTACTGAGGCCCAAGAGCTCTCTGGCTGAGAATTTTAAATGCCCCTCCCTGAACTGCAAACCCCAGGATTCCATAGGATGTTGAAAGTGGAATAAGAGTACTATAAGAGTGTAGTGCAGAAACATCCTTAGAGACACCACCTGGTGATTTCATAAACATTATGTAGTAATAAATCAAGCCTTTGCAAACTGTAGCATGCAGTTCATTTCTCTTGGCAAGAGTGGAGCTCTCCATATCTGGATCATTTGCACCGTTGTAAGGAATTGTGTGAGTTGTAATCCAAAAGTCTTGAGAATCAAAGTTCTCCCAGAGCAGAGCTACTGTTCGATTGTCAAGGACACTGTTCCCGAGCCTTCAGCCAATAGGAACCTCCTACCACCACCTGCCTCACCTCAGTCCCCGCCTAAGACAAAATAGGGATAGCCCTGCTGGTAGGAGGTGGGATTTCAAAGGGTTTGGCCTACAACTCTTGTCAGGCCCCCCTTGCCAGGCCAATGGTAAGGGTTGTGGTAATTGTAGTCGAAAACATCTGTAGGGCCCCAAATTCCCCCACTATTTGCCATGGGTATTTCGTTGGGGCAGGGGCACAGTGCCTTAGCCTTGAGCCAATATTAGCCACCTGCTAGCACCTGACCCTCTCCCAAAGACAAAATTTGGGTGGCAGTGCAGTGGGGAGCTGTGCATTTGTCTTTCTTGCTCCTGAGCCCTAAGCAGTGCCCCAGTGGGGCTGATGCCCTGCCAATAACGGAAATCCTTCCAGCACCCTTCCCCCAGCACGACCCGCCCAGCTGAACGGACGTTGAGTGCATTAGCCTGCGGCTGGATGGCTAAGTGACTGCGAGCTGTGGGTTTGCCATTTGCTTAGACGCACTTTGCTGGATAGTGCCTGGGGAGGACAGATGAATTATTCAGACTGCATCCCGGCCAGCCCAGCATCAGTTCTGTTCTGGTCCTGAATTGCTCCCTGTATTCCTGGTTCTGTAACCTTCTCCCAGGCGCAGTCCAGGCTCAGAGAAGCAAGAGAGAGCGGGCATGTGGGAGAAAGTGAGTGCCCCTGGGTGTGGGGTGGCGTCCTGTCAGCACTGATACTGAGGTGGTCCTTTCTCTGTCCTCTTGCCTTTCACAATTCAGTGACTCTGGAGCAGTGAAATCAGTCGTGAATGTGCAAAATCACACCCTGTTCTCTATGCGTGATGGAGAGAGGAGAATTAATTCTTGTAGCTGCAAGGAAGGTGGCGTGGGGCAAACAAGGGCGAGGGGCGTGAAAGAACCAGTGCCATCTCAAAAGATGGCAACAGAAGGGGAATGAAAAATAATCTGAGAGAAATGGGGGAGGAAGGTCTCCAGACACTTTGTTTGTATTCCTCTTCTTCCTGTGCCTTTAAACATGGATTCATGCAGAGAAACTTGCACCAGTATAATTCTGCATATTTGGCCTGCAGTTAAAGGTATAAGGATGGGGTGAAAGGAAAAGAAAGAAAGATGGCAGAAATGCTTTACCACCATATTTATCAACAGAAAACTGACAAAGCAACATCAGAGTGTGGTCAAGCTGCCAAAAGGAATTGATGACAAAGGACAACACAAGCTAGAGGTTGCAGCAGTCTGCTTTTGCCTCAGACTACTAGGAAAAACAAGACTGTCCACCCCTTACTCCCCTTCTCTCTGCCCTGTTGAGTTAGGGGAGTGCGAATTACTTTTATACTTTGAACTCATTTGCAGCAGTAGAAATAAACTGAAAATTAATAGGCAAAATAGGAGGAGGAGAGAGAAATTAGGATATTTTGAAAGAAGCTGAAAAAGTGGGATGACAGAAATGATAGGGACTGTCCCTGCCAAATCAGGACAGTTGGAGTATTCTTTATTTCCAAGCTAGACAGGGCAAAGTCTTAGGGCCTTTCTGCCCTACACTGTTATAGTGCTATGATTCCACTTTCCACATCCTGTGGAATTCTGGGATTTGTTGTTTACTGAGGCCAAAGATCTCACTGGCTGAGAATTCTAAATGCCCCTCCCTAGACTGCAGACCTCAGGATTCCACAGAGTGTTGAAGTGTAATAATAGCACTATAACAATGTTGTGCAGAAAGGCCCTTACATGTAGAGGACCAAGACATTTTGCTGCCTGATGCAAAGAACCAAATGGCACATCACTATCCACTCAGGTCATGTTGCATAATGTCCATAGCCAGCCAACTTATTTTGGCATAGGTGACAGAAAACCCATTAAGGGCCTCTCTCCACCCACCTCCAATAGGAAAGATAAAATAACAGCAAATTAAAGGAAAAGTAGCTGCCTTTTCATGTCTACCCCAAATCTGCTATCTATGGTTCACAGCTCACTCTGCCTAATGGTAGGGCAAATGCTGAGACTAGATGTAAAAATGAGATTAAGGCTTGTGTAAATGAGACTCTTTAGTTTTAGTAATTGTGAAAAATGAGAAGGAAGGGCAGATTTGCAGAGATGAGAACATTTACTCTTCCCTGTGAAACATCTCTCTCCTCCCGTGTGCAACAAAGGAATGAAAACCTTCACATTCCCTTTACATATCCATCCTTGACCTAAATTGCCTGGTCCTCTGAGAGAAGGCAGCCAGCCAGCAAGGTATAGTTGTTTGAGTGCTGGACTATAACTCTGGAGATCAGGGTTCAAATCCCTGCTCAGCCATAGAATTTCACTGAGTGACCATGGGCAAGTCACACACTCTCAGCCTCAGATGAAAACACAGGCAAACCTCCTCTGAACAAATCCTGTGATTGGCTCCCCTTGGGGCCACCATAAGTCAGAAACAACATGAAGACATACAACAACAAATGAGGTAAGGGAAAAATGCACCAATTCTAGTAAAGAAAGAGGGGAGGTAATAGAGAGACTAAAGTCATCACTTGCCAATCTATATGGGCACTTTGAACTCAGTTTGCACCAGTGGAAGATTGCTGAGGGCAAAGAGAAACTGGGACATTTAAAAACTAAGGAATAAAAAGGAGACTAGCCTCCACATGCTTATAGATGGCCCAAGTTTATTCTTTAAAATATTCTTTAAGCCTGCTACATTTTAAAAGTAGCCAAGCAAGTGGTATGGCAGAGGATTAATCAAGACTGTACCTGCCAAACCAGGACAGTTGGAGGATAGAGAGGAGAAGAGAGAGAAATGGTGGCAGACACTTTCAGCCTTGCTCGGAGATGTTTGGAGACTCTTCCATGTCCCAGAGCACTTTAAAGAAATAGGTACTTTCTAAGTTAAGACAAATCTAGTTGTTCCAAATGCCCCAAGCCACTCTCTGGCCATTTCCGCACTAGATTGTTAATAGCGCTATGATTCCACTTTCAACATCCTATGGAATCCTGGGGTTTGAAGTTTCGGGAGGGGCCGGCTGGCCCCTCCCGAAACTGCAAACCCCAGGATTCCATAGGATGTTGAAAGTGGAATCATAGTGCTATAAATAGTCTAGTGCGGAAATGGCCTCTGTTGGTGGGTAAGTGAAACAACCATGGAGCAAAAGCTTGTTGTGGGCTTTGTTTCAGTCTCTCTGCAGCAGCAGCAGCTACTGTGGGAAGGTCAGGGAGCAAAGCCCTGGAAGAGTGGAGGAGGAAGAATAACCGGACTCCTGCTCTCTCTTTACCTACAGCTGAGGCCTGTTCTTCACCTGCCCTTCACCGCTCAGGCAGTGGGGAGGGGTGGAGAAACAGGCACACATGAACACAGGCTGCTCAGGCGGAGCTGTCAGCTGCTACCAGTCACTGATGAAGATGCTCTTGGACGAGCGAATGGCACCAGCTGCGCATGTCTTCCTTCCCCAGCATGAAGCACCCCGGTCCCCTCTGGCCACCCACTATCTCTCCTGGCGCATGCTATCACTTCAGTGCCTCGTGATCTCCCTTGAATCTGAGCGAGCTACGGCTTTTTTCCCTCCTGCTGTGTGGCCAGGAGGACTGAGTTTTTCTTCCAAGTCTAAGGAGGAGACAGTCTGTGCAGATATTGAGACTGAGGGTTGCCAACATTCTTTATGGGTCCCTGCTCCTCTGCCCTTAGCTGCAGATTGAATGGCAAACATTAGCAGGCAAGGAGTGCTTGTCTCCATGAAGATGTTGGTTTTAGAGCTGTCCAGGCTGGACTTTCTTTTCTATATTATTACTACTACGGGCTTAGGGTTGGAGTAGGGAACAAGATGCATTTCTCTGCATTAGGCATAGAAATAATATTCTCTGTAATTTGTTTCCTAGGTGAAAAATGGGTTATCTGGTTGGGAAGAATAATAGAGCACTGAAACTTTTGTGCAGTATTCTTCTCATATTTGAGCATCTCAAAGAGTTCCAGAGGACTTTTCTGAGCAGAGAAACACATAGCCTTTTTGAACAAAAATACACTTTCTTCCTTCTTATTTCCTTGCATAGGAAACAGTGTTTTCTGTGCAGAAAAGATGTGTTCTTTTCTCTCTTTTTTTGTGCAGGAGTTCTTGGTTTTGGACAAAAAGCTCACATTTTTCTCTGCTCAGAAATATCCTCTGAAACTCCTCAGGACATTCAGATGTGGGGAGAAAACTGTACAAAGATATCTATTTCTTCTACAGCTGGGAGAACACTGTAGTAATTATTTGTCCCTGAAAGCAAGGATGAAATAATCAAGGATTTACATCCCGATTCCAGATGTTGTTGGATTCCAACTCCTGTCAGACCCAGCTAAAATGCCCATCATTTAGGGATGAATGAAGCTGGACCTGGTAAGAAGCTGGTTGCTCTGCCCAGGATTAGAGCCAGCTGAAACTGGAAGCCTTGATACTTTCCTTGTTTCTAGTAGCAACTGGTGACTCCCATGTCCGTGGGAGCGGCTCTACTGTAGGTTTTCACTTGAACCTTCAAGGAGCTCTCCAAGGTGCTGAACTCTTTTCTATAAAACAGGCACCTTGGACAGTTTCCTTAGATGAAAATGCAGAGTGGATTTATGTCCCATATTGATATGGGACCTACCCACTGCTCCTCCTTGTTTCTACTGTCAAGTGGTGGGATTCATAGCAATATAGGAAGCCACCTTATAGCAAATTATGCTGATGGGCCATCTGGCTCAGTAATGTCTACTCAGAGGTTGGAAAAGTTCCTTTTTGTACTAAAAATTCAAGAATCTCCCAGGCTTTTTCCAAAGAAACTATTGCTCTCCCCTTATTAGAACTCTGGACATCCCTGCCTAGTCTTGGAACAAATGGCACTATCCCCAAATATGTTGACACTTCGGGCAGAAGATAACTGTGGCACTACTTCCTCCTAACTAACATGGTAGACAAGCCACTAGGGATGAGCTTAGAGGAGGCACATTGAAATGGACGGGAGCTGAACTAGGGCACTCTTGTTTACTTCAGCTGGTCTTGTTCAGAAGATGCTCCTAATGAATTTCACCCCATGATTGGCTCAGATTAAAAGCTTCCTGACTCTGCTGCCTGAGGTATCACCTCCCATTCCATTATGGCAGGGCTAATTTCTGCAGCAGAATGGGAAGCAGGAGCTCTCAGACATTATAGCAAGAGTGCATACATCAGAGATGGACAACTGTAGAAGACCTGGGAGGCAGTTCTCTTTTTCCAGTACCCTCTAGGACCACATGCTCTGTCCAATATGGGGAATTGGAGATAGAAGCGGCCCATCAAGTTTCGAAAAAGAATTAAATTGTTAAACAATGCAGCCCCTCCCCCCTTGCATTCTGTTTAAAAAGTGAATCACCATTCTTGGGCATGTATATGATTTCACTTGATGATTTGTTGGGCAAATTTCCACTCTGTATTGGCCTCCTAGGACAGGGCTGGGAATTGTGTGGCCTTTTATATGTTGTCAGGCTGCAGCTCCCAGCAGTTCCAGCTACCATGGTGAGGAGCACTGGGAACTGCACTCCACCAGCATCCAGAGGGCCATATCTCTGTCCTAATGTTTCACATGGCGAGTGGAGTAGCAGATGAAGGGCCAGCCTTCATGAGGATTCCAGTTAAAAGACAGAGATCAGGACCCAAGCTTGGTTTGAGATACAGCAGTATGTCTGAGATACCCATCAGGATGTTTTCCCTTCAGCTTCCAGGAAGCCCCAGCCAGCATGGCAAATAGTACGGGACTGTAGGAGTTGTGTGGCAGCTTTTGGTGTGTGTGTGTGTGTGTGTGTGTGTGTGTGTGTGTTTCAGGGGCAGCAGGTTAACTGCTCACTGGCAGGCATTAGATCCCATCTGATTGTGGAAGCTAAGCAGTTAGTCCTATTTAGTACTTGGATGGGAGACCACCAATTGGTGCTGTGGGCTATATTTCAGAGGAAGGAACTGGCAAAACCCACCTCCCTTGAGAAGATCCTATGAAACCCATGGGGTTACCATAAGTCAACAGACAACTTCATAAGTTAACAGACAACTTGAAGGCACATTGTTGAATATCGTTGCTGCTGTTGCTGTTGTGTGCCTTCAAGTTCTTTCTGACATACAACAACCCTAAGGTGACCCTATCACAGGGTTTTGGGGGGCTGAGAGTGTATGATGGGTCTACGGTCACCCAGTGCATTTCCATGGCCAAGCAAGGATTGAACCCCGAGCTCCAGGGTTGTAACCTGTGCTCAAACCACTACCCCATACTGGCAATACTCACTCACAATTAATGCAATAACTAGTTTTACTGGCAGTTTAGTTCAGTTTTGTTTTGTTCTTTCTTATATTTTTTTGGGAAGAAATTCTTTCCTGTAAGTGGGCAAAACAGAGGTCTTCCAGCTGTTTAGTCTCAGGTTAGGAAATTAATTGAACTGCTATGGACAATTTTGCACAGTGGCCTTGCAAGGGCCCCAAAATTGCAAGGTTGAAGAAGTGGAATTACATTTGGAAACTGAGTGTCTCTTTTCAGGAGAGATGCTGGGTTTGCCTCGCTGGGATGTGTTGTGGCTGCTCAGGTTAGTAGTGAAGGAAAATCAGCCTGTGAATGGTCATTCAGTCTGTGGGCCCTGTCAGCCATCATAACAGGTTAGCGTTCTTGGGCTGCATAAGCTGGTATATACTCACTGATGGTCCCTGGTTTGTTAATTGTAGATTCCAAATCTAGCTGAATTTGGCCCTCTTGTTTCTTTGTTCCCTTCAATCCTCCCCATCAGCCAGGGGAAAAAAACCCTAAAGAACAACCACCACAATGGGTTCTTGCTCTTGTTTTGCAGAGGAGCCAGAATGTTGACTTTTATCAGGTTGGGGCATCACACTGAACTAACCCATATTTATCTTGCAAATATAGATCTGGAACCATTTTGTTATTGCTAGTATTATTCACTGTGGATCCAGTGTGTTATAGTGGTTTTAGTGCTAGGCTACAGGACACTGGAATTCAAATCCCCACTCAGTCATGGAAGCCCATTAAGAGACCCTAGACCAGTCTTGTTCTCAGCCTAAGAGGAAGGCAATGGAAAACCTCCTCTGAACAAATCTCACCAGGAGAACTCTAGTTGCCATTCATAATAACCACCATCACAACCAATTTTTACTGACACCAAGTGCCTACAGTTTGTTGTTGTTGTTGTGTGCCTGCAAGTAATTTCCTACTTATGTTGACTGAAATGAACCTGATATGGGGTTTTCTGGGGCTGAGAGTATGTGATGCACCCAAGGTAACCCAGTGGGTTTCCATGGCCGTGAGGAATTGAATTCTGGTCTACAAGGTTGTAGGCAGTGCTCAAACCATTACAGTACAGTGGCTCTGCCTACAGTTTACTGTACATGATACAGTGAAGGGAGTCAGCATAGTGTAAACACCTAAGTGTTGGACTATGACTTCAGGAGATCAAATTCCCATTCAACCATGAAAACCCATTGAGTGACCCATGGCAAGTCATATTCTTTCAGCCTTAGAGGAAGGCAGTGGCAAACCCATTCTTCATGAATCTTCCAAGAAAACCCTAGAAGAGGGTCACCATAAGTTGGAATTGACTTGAAGGCACATACACACAAGGCACATACAAAGACAGCAGAACTAGAAAGTCCTACTCTAATTTTTTTAGTGATACAAAGGGAAGATTACTGGGGGAAGGGGATAAATAAATTCAGGTTCTCTTTGCCTCAGTCCAATTGTTTGTCCCTCCTAGAGAATACTCGCTGGGAACTGCGTCTCCTAGCAGCTCTTGATATTTTTAATTGTGGTATCTTATTCTGCCAGATGGGTGTAGAGTTCCTGTGCTGCACTGGATCTCTGTTATCTACAGGGTTTTGGGCCATTTTTGCACTAGAGTGTTATAGTGCTATGATTCCATTTTCAACATCTTATGGAATCCTGGGGTTTGCAGTTTACAGAGGGACCTTTGAGGCCTCTCCCTAAACTGCAAATCCCAGGATTCCATAGGATGTTGAAAGTGGAATCATAGCACTAGAACAGTCTAGTGTGGAAATGGACCCAAAGAATGGTGCCATGGCTATTAAGTCCTGGGCTGCCACCAAGTTCCATTCTATCTCCCACACCCTTTGAAGGAACTGGTAGAGCTCATTAGGAGTTTTGGGAAGGGCTGCTGTTGGTGTGCAGATGGCACTCAGCTCTATTTCTCCTTGTTGTTGGAAACAGTAGGGGCTGTGCAGGTTCTGGACCAGTGCCTGGATGCTGTAATGGGCTGGATGCAGGCCAGTTCCTTGAAGCTGAATCCCAATAAGACAGAAGCTGTATAAAAGAACTGGGTAAGCAGCCTTTCCTAGATGGCATTATATTCCCCCTGAAGGAACAGGGATGTAGGTTGAGAGTACTCCCGGATCCATCTCTTTTACTGGAGGCCCAAGTGGATCCTGTGTCTAAGAATGCTTGGGGCCAGTTTTAGTAGGGCACCTATGCAGTCTTTTCAGATGAGGGATAACTAGCCACAGTAGTTCATGGTACTTTCCCAATTAAACAACTGCAATGCACTCTACGTGGAGCTGCCCTTGAAGGTATCTCAAATGAGCAGATAGTGCAGAACACAGCAGCTAGATTGCTGACTGAAATACCATACTGAGAACATAAAACAGTGATCCTAAAGAAGTTGGACTGGCTTCCAATATGTTTCTGGTCCATATTCAAGGAGCTGGTGATGACATTCAGAGCCCTAAACAGCTTGGGACCCTCAATCCAGGCGCACTTCACTTAACAAAGCCTCTGACAAAGACTTCTAATAAAGTCTTTTTACACCTTCCTAGTCCCCACCTTTTCCTCCTTGTCTTCTGTTTAGCTAGAAGCTTCTTTTTAGCAATACTGTATGGTAAAGGAAGGCTGGAGTAACCCAGACTTTCAGTATCAGGTTGTAGCAGTATAGTAAACCGTTCTGTAAAGTTTGAACTGTGACCCAAAGACCGGAAAGGCACTCGATCTTGTCTGATCTTGGAAACTAAGCAGGGTTAGCTCTGAATAGTACTTGGATGGGAGACTGCCAATGAATACCAGGTGCAGTAGGCTATATTTCAGAGGAAGAACCAGCAAAACCATCTCTGAGTATTCATTGCTTAGGAAAACCTTATGAAATTCGTAGGATCACCACATGTTGACAGGTGACCGAAGAGAAGAGGCCTTTGTCTGCTGTAGTCCTTGGGTTTAGAATATCGCCCTTCCCACTATGTCCAGATTGACACCAACAATAACTTTCTTCTAATGCCAAATTAAAACATGTACAGACTTCCTCCACTTATCTGATAGGTTAGGGATCCAAACACTGTTAGTAAATGGAATTGGTTGAAAAACAGAACCCATGTACTGTGGTGTAGGGAGCAAGAAGGACTTATGGGAGCTCACTTGCTGCTGTCTGCACACATGCTGCTTGCAAAATCTCTCAGCTGGCTTAGCACCTTTCCTTCTCTCAGTTTGTTTTGCAAGCAGCACACATGTGCAAGTGGTTCCAAGTGAGCCTCTGTAGACAAGAAGAACTGGTGAAAGAGTGTAACTCTGGTCAAATTAATGGAACTTGTCCTTAATTTGGAAGCATCAAAAGAGTGAGTTGTCAGATAACAGGGCATCAAAAGCTTGGGGCTTGCTGTATTTTTTTAAGTTAAAGCCCTTGAAGCTTAAAATATGTATGCACATCAACTATTTTTTTTAATATGTTTTTAGTTTGATTAAATTCTCTTGGTTTTAAATTTTAACTGGCTGAAATCGATTTTACATGCATGCCACCCAGAGGTCCTGTGCTATAGGATACTTTTAAATATTTTAAATAATTTTAAAATATTTTAAATAAATAAATAAACAATTAAACACATATATGTGATTGATTGATTGATTGATTGATTCAAGATTTGTTCAATTGGTCTTTTATAGCTGGGAATAACAATTAGATTTAGACCTATTTTAAAGTTACTTAACTGATCTTATGATCAGCTGGACTGGAATAAGTTGTTTCCTTGTTCACTCACAGAACTGATTTTTCCTCAGACTGAAATATTAAACACACTTATCAGGGAGAAAACCCAGCTGAATGCAGTGACGCTTACTTCTATGAACAGGATTGTGCTGTTAATCAGTCTGTTCCAGTTCCCTGGCAAATTTAATTACTAGTTTCTTCTTTTCAACCAGAGCAAGTGCTCATTCATTGTTCTTTTCTTTTCTTTTCTGTTTGGACCACAGAGTTGTTGTGATAATAAAGGCAGAAATCTAATCAAATTGAATTAACAGTTGGTTGTTGTTAGCTGAAAGAAGAGACCAGTAATTAAAATGCTCCTCTTGCACAAGTAACAGAAACTGATTAAGAAAGGGATATTTCTAGAATGCCGTGGGTAAACAGGGGGCCGAGAAACAGAAGCTGCTGTAGAAGAAAGGAATAAAGAGGAAAATTAAAGGAGCAACAGTGCTTGGAATAATTAAATACCAAATATTATTAAATATCAGATATCAGTATCATTAAATACCAATGTCAGAATCATCCATCCCATAGCATTTCCTGTTTCTTGGTATGAAAGTGAAAGCTGGACAATGAAGAATGTGGTGGTGGAAGAGAATTCTAAGGAGATCAGGGGCTGCTAAACATGACAAATGAATGAGTCTTACAGCATAACAAGGTCAACTCTCACTAGAAGTGAAGATGACTTAATTGAGGCTATCATACTTTGGACATCTCATGAGATGTCATGACACACTGGAGAAGATGATAATGCTGGATAAAACTGAAGGCTGTAGGAAAAAAAGGGTACCACACTACAGGTGGGCTGATTCAGTTGAAGAGGCCATGGTCTTGTGTTGACAAGACTGGTGCAAGGCAGCTGGTGACTGGGGATCTTGGTGGTCTCTTTTTCATAAGTTTGCCATAATTCAAAGTCAACTTGATAGCAAATAACAAGAACCACAATGAGCTGGGAAGTCCTCCATTGTGTTTTATCAGTCTATGCTAGTATTATAATTGCATTTTAGTTCACATTACTAACATTTCTTCCCCCTCTCCTCCTTTTTTAATATTGATATTAATCTGACATGGTGCCCAATTATGTCTGTGAAAAGACAGGAGAATTACATGGAAGACACTGGAAAGCAACAGAATAAGAATGAATTCATCTGGAAGGAAGGAATAACACCCATTCTAGGCTAAACTGCTGATGTAAAAGCAGTCTTACAGACGTAGACTGGAAACCACAAGGATTCCGAATTCTAAAGCTCTGGGTCTACTTTCAGAAATCCCATCGACTACATATTATGAACAGAATTAGAAATCAAAGGATTTGTTCCACACTTTTATTTGCTCAGCTACTGCATATGTCAATGCTGGCATTGTTTATGCAAGTACTTACAAAAGTAAATGTCCATCCAAAACGCCAATTAATTGGGCAGTGGCAAGACAAATTTCCAACTGAGTGCACTTTCTCCTGCTCACATTCTTTTGTTTGCCCCATTCCTACGCTTGCTCCACTTGCTTCGAGTCTTCTTTATCACTGTAGGAAGAGTTGAAAGGAAGGATGAGGACAAAAGGATCAGGGATGGTAAACTATGAGATAACTCCGGACCCCGTATCTTCTGCATAATTGCCACTATTCAAGGGGAGACATCGTCCTTGGGCTGCAATCTCACAGCTCAACTTAAAGCAGATAATTAAGCAGTGCTTCTGTGGTACTCGAGGAGTTTCATGGCTTCCATGTCAGTTAGGTTGAGACTGTCTTCTGGGTTTTTGTTTGAATGTTGAAGCAGCTATCCAAGGTGCTGTTTTTCAGGGCTGGCGGCTGGGGCTCTACACTGTGGATAGCTCCTTTAAGGTTGAAACTGAAAACTGGAAGAGATACATTTCCCCACTCTCATGGAAGCCATGAACTATTATGTCAGGGTGCAATGGATTAGTGAACTCATTGTCAATTTCAGTGGGCAAACAGTCTTCTCATGGGCTGTGTCCCATGGACCAAGCTTTTTTCTCTCCCTCTGTCATCCACTGCCTGTTACTTTCAGAAATCTGGTGCAATAGGCACATTTGGGAAAATCTTTGGGTCAGGATCTGGCAAAACAAGACAGCAGAAGAGCAGAAGTTTTGGAAGGAATGCTATCTACTTACCTTCCAGGGCTTCATTGCATTTCTTCTGTTCGTAATCTTTGTACCAATATCTTGATTTCTGTATTGATTATCTACGTGAGAAACCCTTCAATCATAAAGATAGTAGCAGAATTAGACAGGGACAGATAATATAGCAATTTTTTTTGCCCTTGTTTTTCAGTTGCCATAAAAAACAAGACACTGGCTCTAATATTTTGTCTTTAACAGCGCCCATATGCCAAACTGAAGCACAAGAAAGCTGCTCCTTTTATCACTTTAGTTCCATGGAGGGGCAATATGAAGTAGTGGTTAGAGTGTTCTAGTCCTTGCAGAACTGTAGAACTCTTTGGATGACTTTAGGACCATTTCTCTCTCTCTCTCTCTCTCTCTCCCCTGTCAGCTTGATCCACCTCACCGGGTTTTTGGGAAGCTAAAGTGGGAATGGGAAGGGAGGAGATTCATGAACACTGTTTTGAACACAGTGGAGAACAGGCAGGATATAAATACATACATATAAATACAATTCCTAGAAAAGCGTCACCTGCTGTCTTTCTTTGTGTCTGGCTGCTTTTCAAAGCACAGGAGCAGAGCCAGTTAAAAGACAAAGATTATGACAAGTATCACACCGTGATAAGAACTATTGAAAATCAATTACGTTTTCTGTTGAATTAGTAATTTTCTAACAAAAAGGAGCCATTTGATTAGATTTGTTTTTAACTTGATGGACTTAAATGGGACTTTCAGCATTAACTTAAGTTATTGATTCAGTTATTAATTAATTAAACTAGAGACCAGCACATTTCACATTTTCTAGCTAGGTTCTGAATAAGTTGAAGATGGATTTTTTTTTTTGTTTATTTTTGTTCATGCTCAGAGAAGTTTACTTAATTCTAAGGCTAAAAGATTTTAAACAGGTGAGTACTGAAGGCAGTTTGGAAGTGGGATCTTCATTCCATTCAGGTTGTCCTCAAGTGGTCCACACCTGACATCACATGGGGGCGCCTCATCAGCTCCAGGAAAGTGAATTTTGAAGGTTTTATTCCCAGGGACTCTTGCTAGGCTCCTTGTGGGAATCATTAAGCTTAAGAAAAGGGGAGGTTAAAGGGATAAAATTATAGGAGAAGTACAAAGCAAGAGATGGTTTTTTGGTGAGATGGATGAGAAATGGAGTTTTCAAAAATCCCTACAATTACTTCCTTTATTTCCAAGCTCAAGCAAGAGACAAAAGGGCAGCAGGGAGGACAGAAAACCATGGATAGCATTTTTTCTACTTCCTTCTTGTAAGACTTTTAACTTAAAATTAAATGGCAGTTTGACATAAAAATAATAGTTAAATCCCCCCTCTAGTATAAATGTAATTGTATTAGTTTTTTGTTTGCTTACTGACATTTAATTAAATACACCACCTATTTCCTATTAAGCTTCCAGTCACTCTTTCCAGTTACAGTAGTGCTGGCCTCCAGCTATGTTATGCCTGATGTGAATCTACTGGATCACAAACTCCTATTGTGCAAACATAATTAACCTTGATTTTCTTTTCAAACTTAACAAAACACTATCAGTCCATTGACAGTGAATGGCTGACCAAAGGCATCCTTCAATTCAGTCAAGCTCCTTGTGGGAATTAAATTCTCTTGGCATTACAAAACTAAAACACTGTCAAAATAATCTTCATCCAGAATTTTAATTGCAGATAGCCATGGAATGTGCAAATTATCACTAAGGATTTTTAGTCTTTTTGTTTTTTTAACTGCCTCCACTTTCGCTGCTACTATGTGGGGGGAAGTCTTAATATCCATTTTGTAACATTTCTGGTAAACATCAGGCTATTCATTCTGGGCCATGTGCCAAAACAGACAAGTTCTACAACTTGTATAATAAGGCAGATAAGCTCATTTGCCTAACTTTCTTCAGCTTTTGTTCTTTAAGATACAAAGTTTGAAAGCTAGGCTGCACAGTGAACCCTTCCTTCACAGAACTGAATCTGTGCTCATACATTTCTGGCTTCACTGACAGTTTTTGCCAAACTCCTTTGAAGTCTTGGGACCTAGAAATTTGCTAGAAATTTGCAACAAATGAGCTTTTCATAAGATAACTCCCTGCCTGCACAGAGGAATGGAATACAAGTACACATACAGCACAGTAGGTTCTATGTTGTAACTAGACTATATAACTTACTAGTCTCTTAGCTGGAGGACATTTTTCAGCTCTGTTGTGTGGAATGCCCTAATTTAACTGGAAAAAGCCAAGGACTAAAGCAGGATATGAGACCAAACCCAAAACACATGCATTTCAGCAGTTAATTATTGGGGGAGGGAGGGAAGGGGTGGCAAAAGTTCAGAAGCCACACTTCTTTAATCAGAAGCACTCTGTCTACAAATTCCTCAGATTTATTCAGTTGTTATCTCTGATCAGTGACTGGAGATAAGAGGCTATTTTGAAGCTCCGGAAGCTGTTCTGTAGAACTGAGCTGTGGTTTGGAGCCCTGGAGACTGTTTTACAAAACTGAGCTTTGCTTTGCCAGCTGGAAAGTTGTTCCATGGGGGCTTACTCCTGAGTAGACATGAAAAGAATTGAGCTGTGCATTGTCTGTTTTAGGGGAGAATATCCAAGGTGTAGAAAATCACACCTATTTTGTTTTGGCCTTGCCTTTTACTCCCTCTCCACTGCTGAAAGGTGGTCTCTGTCTCCCTTCCCAAATTAGAAATGAGTGCCTGGACTGAAAGAATTTCCTTGCCCTTACCCTAGAGTAGGAGTGGGAATTGTGTTGCCCTCCAGATGTTATTGAATCACAGCTGCTAGCATTCTCCACCACTAGCTGTGCAGGCTAGAGCTGTTGGTAGTTGTGATCCAACAACATCTAGAGGGCTGCCCAGTTCCAATCCCTGGCCTAAAGTCAAGTGATATCCTTGGAAACATGAGTAGAATGAGTACTGAAAATCTACAGTTTTTCTCTTCAGATGATCCAAAATCAAGAAGCTTGGCTTTGCCATTGGAGAGGTATGTTCTGAATGTGGAAATTTTATGCCAGAATTTAGAGCACAGGTGGTTTAGGCTTGTGAACCTCCCTTTAGCTTGATGCTGAAAGGTGTCAAACATAAACTGTCTACTGTGAAATACTGTTGTATGTCCGCTGTCAAAGGCAGCATGCCTTTGTCAGCTATCAAATACTTTCTGATATCAAATACTGAAATCAGATATAATTAGATGTCAGATCCCAAGATCTAGTATTTGCCATTTTTTCCTGAATATTTTTGAGAGTATCTAACAGCAGCAAGCCAAACACTGAAGAAATTTGAGAGAAAATTTTGTTTCATTTCTTGTCATAGGAATAAGAACTGGGTGACAGGAATAAGAATTTAACTTGAGCCTCTGACAGGAAGAAATTGGTATGAACTGTTATTGCCATAATTTTAGTGAACGGAGAAGCAAATTAAACTGCACTTTAAGCATAGGATTAAATCTGAGTTGTGGAATATGTGGCCCTCCAGATATTGTCAGGATTGCAACTCCCATTTGCCCTAGCCAGCATAGCTGATGGTGATGGCAGTTGTAATCCAGCAACATCTGAAGAGTCTTATATCCCATGTGTCTGGGTTAGTTAAAGGATATAGAGATAGTCCTTGGTACACCTTCTTGGGGGGTAAGCTCCATAGAACAAAGTGGAAGCTATTATGAGGAGCAGCAATATGTTTGGCATTTTGTGACTTTAGCAATCACATGGGCAGACCATAGAGCTACTGGGAGAGGCAGTGACCTAAATCTGGTTGTTAGAATGAACAGGAGTAGACCCACAGAATTAGTGGAACTTCCACATGTATCGATTGACTAATTTACCATTGATTAAGCGGGTCCCCTCTAACTGGGACTAGCAATAAGATTTAGAGTGGATTCAGTGAGAAGGGATGTGGAGCATCTTGATCTTTTTCCAGGATGCCTTGTGAAGTTTCAGAGCCTGCTGGAAACATTTTTCATAAAATTGATAAAGTTGGAAGAGACCACAAAGGTCATCCAGTCTAATCCCATGCCATGCAGAGATACACAATCAAAGCACTCCTGACAGATGGCCATTCAGCCTCTGCTTAAAGACCTCCAAAGAAGAAGAACTGACCAGACAGTGTATTCTACTGTTGAACAGCTCTTATGATGAGCAAGTTCTTCCTAATGTTTAGGTGGAATCTCTTTTCCTGTAGTTTGAATCCATTGCTCCATGTCCTAGTCCCTGGAATAGCAGGAAACAATCTTGCCTCATCTTCCATATTACATCCTTTCAAATATTTAAACGTGGCTGTCATGTCATCTCTTAACCTTCTCTTCTTCAGACTCAGCGCACCTAGCTCCCTAAGCCACTCCTCATAGGGCATGGTTTCTAGGCCTTTTACCATTTTGGTCGCCCGTCTCTGGACACGTTCCTTCTTGAATTGTGGTGCCCACAACTGGATACAGTAGGTGAGATCTGACCAAAGCATAATAGAGTAGCACCATTACTTTCTTCAACCTAGACACTATACTTTTGGTTATCTGCAAGTTCAGGGACCACAGCTCAGCCATAGTACACTGTGTTTGCCAAGTATAAGTTGTCTAATTCCATCCTTCATATCAAGACCAGACCAAAATGAGAGTTTAGAAAATTGGATGGTATCTCTCAGAATCCCCAGCCAGCAAGGACATGATAAATCCCAGGATTCCCTAGTATGGAGCTGTGGGAGTCCAAGTGAGACTGATATCCTGCAATTATCTAGTGTAAAAGAAGTAGTTGACTGGAAAGAGTGGGTTTCAGTCTTTTTAAATAGGGGTTCTTCATAGCAAAATGTTTTCACTGATGGGAATTATATGCATACCTTGGACTGATAGTTCAGTTAATATGGTCACTGATGCAAAATCTCTTGCCCTATTCGGAGGCCCTCTGGCCTTGATAGTCCAAATTCCATGATACTCTTCACCCAGGAGGTAACTGCCTAGCTGTGATCAGTCTCTATGTCTAACATAAGGCACACTTCTAAGCTTTGTAGTGGGAGTTTATCCCATAGCCCAGGCACCTCTGCCCAGCTTGGGACTGGACCATGGCTCCCATCAAACCACAGGGTCAACCTTACCAGTTACACTGGATGAAATTCAACAGTTATGGTGGTAGAGTGTAACTTCCTCACTATGAGCTATGCTGGTAATCCAGGAATTGATGCTTTCTTCTCCTCCCTTGGTGCACAAGGGAAATCAGAGGTTCCTGGACATAGCTCTGTCCCTGAGCCATCTAGCTAGTTTGCAACCTGTAATAGGAGCAGAAGCAGATGTCACCTTCCTGGACAAGGCTGAACCTCTTTCTTTGGGTCCTGGGTATGTGAGGGCAGCTGGACAACTCCTGGGCATGATCTCATGGCTAATCAATGACTGGGGTGGATGGTGCAATGCCAGAGAGCCACCCAGCTGCCTTTGTATGCCTGGAAATATGCTTCTGTGCCTTGCACAGTATAATGTTTTTGGACCAGTTGTGCTGGAATGCTGGGGGAACTGCAAACATCATCTGTGGAGGCCAACAGGTGGGTTCCTGATCTAACCTGACACATTCTGGCTCACCTCACCTCACCTCAAGCTCGTCATCTCCCCTCCTGATCCTGCCCACGTTGATGCCTTGCTCTGGAGGTTGGTCCTCCTTTCTTCTGTGTTCTGCCTCCTCCATCCCTCTTGCCCTGCTCCCAGCTGCTCAGTTTCATCATCATGCAGCTTTGCACATCATAAGCCTAAAGGCACCAGGATCCCTTTCTTTCCCTGTGTGAACAACCAAACTCTGCTCTGGCCTATAAGGTAGTAGCGGCTGGGTGAGCATCTCAGCCCTCTGGCATGATGCTGTGTGGGCTGTGTGAGCACTGCTTTGTCCTTTGGCTGAATTCTGCCACAGGCAGGACATTTGTCATAAGCCACAGAAAAAGGTGGGGGCAGTCTTTTCTCAATGATGATGCTGGCTTGATTTGATAGGACTTACAGCCCAACACATCTGGAGGTTCCCAGATTTCCTAATCTATGCTCTGAAATCACAACACTGTTCCACTAAATCTGTGTGAGTTCTGCACTCTTCAGATAATGCTGGTGCATCTGAATGCTAAATTGTATCCCCTTAACTCTAGGCACCAGATCTTGGAAGCTAAGCAGAGTCAGTCCTGGTTAGCATTGGATGGGAGACCAGCAACCTTCATCAAGTGCTGTAGGCTGCATTTCAGAACTGGTAAAGCCATGTATGATTATTCCTTGCCTAAGAAAACCCTATGAATGTCATGGGTTTGCCATATGTCGACAGGAGACTTGAAGCACATAACACACACACAAAACCCAAAGGTAGCTTTACGTGATGTGGGCCCTCCAGAGGCAGTAGAATTACAACCATCAACAGCTCCAGCTAGTAGGGAAATGGTGGAGCAGGCTGGGAGTTGTAGTCCAAAGTATCTTGGGGGCTGTTGGGGGAGGCTGTCTTTAGGTTCATCCAAGGCCAGCTCCTGACACTTTGCTGCCTGAGGCAAAGAACCAAGACGGCTCCCTCCTTCCCCACCCTGTGCTTAAAAGCTAAATAGTCAAATCTTTCTTCAACATTGGTGATAGGCATGCATCTTCCACCACACCCTGAAGGCAGAAGTGGACACAGGGCAGATTGTAGAGCACACACCACTGCTTCTCAGCACCTGCTGCTTGAGACCACTGCCTCCTTCTGGCCAGTGCCAGCTGCTGGTCTCTATGTCAGTGAGACAGTCAGTTAGCTCTGGGTTTTAGTCTGAACATCACTCGAGCTATCCACGGTGCTGAAGACCATCCCACTAAAATAGGGTTCAGAATCTTGGACAGTGCAGTTTGGACCAGACTGACATGCCCCACTGACATGGAACCACCAACTCCTGTTGACCAACTCCTGAGCTTGTTTGTCAGCTTTCCTGAGAACCAGCAGTCCAAAATGCTGCCCTTGAGTGCTTTTTGTATTTATGGCCATTTCCCCACTAGCCTGTTATAGTGCTATTATTCCACTTTCAACATCCTATGGAATCCTGGGGTACCCTAAACTGCAGACCCCAGTATTCCATAGGGTGTTGAAAGTGGAATAATAGCACTATAACAGGCTAGTGGGGAAACGGTCTGTGAAGAGACTGTCTAGTTCTGTCAAAAAGCCCATTTGGACGATCTAGGCAGAAACCCTAGCAGCAGTAAGGGCAGAGACGTGTGTCAGGGTGTGACAGGCCGGCGGGCCACGCTGGCCTCCAGCCAGGCTCCTCACCAGCTCCAGGAAAGAAGACCAGCCTCCTTGCGTCCTTCTCCGAGTCTCCTTTCCCCCCCCCGCCAGCCTCCCACCCCCTGTAAGCTCCACCTGAGAAGGGAGCCTCCCCTCGCCTACCTCTCCCATTTCTTTTCCCGCTCGCTCTTCTTCTCCTTGCCTTTCCCTCAATCCATCCAAGAGAGCCCAGCAGAAAAAACAAAAAACGAGTCGGGCCTGAGAGGGGCTAGGGGTCCCTCGAGCCCCTTCCCTGCGTCGTGCCCCCTCCCGCTTCCACGAGCCTCCCCACCCCACCCCCCGCTGCTTTTACCTCAGGGGAAGAATAAAGGGGGACCCCGGGCGTCGTGCCCTCTCCCCCCAACCCACAGACCTAACCAGCTCAGAACAGGAGGCGGGGGGCGAACCCCACCCAAGTTTCCCGAACTCTCCACCCAACACGGGAGGGTCTGTGCGTGTGAGGAGTGGGGTGGCGCGCGAGGGTTCCTCCAGCCCCCCCCAAAAAAGCTCTTTCCCGCCTTCTTGTGTCTATTCCCCCCCCCTCCCAACCTCGCTAGACCTCTATCTATGGGGCTTGACCCGAGCGGGAAAGGCAAGGCCGGAGGCGGGGGGTGGGATGAGGCGGGAAGGGGGGTGGGGGCAGGGCGGGGCACGTAGGAGGGAGGGAGGGAGGGGGAGAGAGGGCGGGAGGAGGGGGAGGGGACTCCTCGCCGCCGCCGCCGCCGCCGATTATGTCACATCGATCCGCTTCTCTGCAGCAGCCTCGGCAGCGGCGGGAGCAGAGCCGGCGAGGCGGCCCCAGCAGCCGGCTGTGAGGCGAGCGGGGAGGACGGGCGCGGCTCAGGTAGGGGGCAGGAGGGGGGCTCTGGGGAGGGGGCGAGCGGGGAGAGGAAGACCCTCGCGGCCACTCCGCGGGACCCCCGGAGGGGGGGCTGGGGGCGGGTGAGGAGAGGAGAGGGGTGGGAGCGGGGATGCCCTTCGGGGCGGGAGGTGTGTCCCCCCCCTCGACTCCCCCCTTCTTTTGTCAGGATGTGGAAAAGAGGGGGAGCGGTCTCGTGTGTGTGTGTGTGTGTGTGTGTGTGTGTGTTTCCCAAATCTGGCGTGTAGGCGAGGAAGGCCGTGTTCCCGGCTGGCAGCCAAGGCTGGGGTCACCCAATCCGCCCGCCCCGCTAAGAGAGAGATCCCCCCAGCTCCGCTTTTGGGTCTAGAGGGAAACTTGCCCCATGGGATGTGGGGCGGGGGGATGGAGCGGGTCCAAAGGGGCTGCTGCCGGGGCTGGTCGGTTGCGGGGAGAGGAGGGGCTGGGAGTGACAGGGACCCCCCTGAGGCGGGTGGGAGAGGGGTGGACCCCCACTGGTGCCTGTGGGGATGGAAGGATTCCCGGGTCTACAAACGGGGCTGGGGAGAAGTCCCACGCCCGCCTTCCATCATCTTGACATCTCGGGTGGGGTGGGGTGTGGGAGGTGTAGCTCCTTGGGGATCGGGATTGAGGCGTGGGTCTGGGGGGGGGCGATGAGATGTACCCGAAAGACCCCTTGAGTGTTAGGAAGGAGACGTGTCAGGACAGATGTGGGGCCCACAGCGTTTGCTTGCGGGGGGGGATCGCCTTCTGCCCAGGGCGGGCCGGGGCGGGAGCCTCCCCTGCAGACCGTGTGGCGTGGGAGGGGCGGGGGGCTTGTGTGTTGCGCGGCCGGGGTGGGCTTGCGTTTGCGCGCGTGTCGGAGGGAAGGAAGGCGGCGGGCAGGGGAGGGGACGGAGTGGGAGAGGGCGGCGTGGGGAGGAAGTTCGGGGGTCCTCTGCAGGACGGAGGCGGGGGCTAGGGGCGTGTGGGTGGGGGGGACCTCGGAGGTGTGAGGAGGGGAAGCATTGTGTGCCGCCGGCGAGGAAACAGCGGGAACTGCGGTTGTGGAGGGAGACGGAGCGTGAGTCTCAAAAGGGTGTGGCGCCTGGATCCGGGCCTAAGGCGGGAGGTTCGGCATTTATGTCATCATGGAGAGCCAACGAGGAGGAGGAGGAGGAGGAAGAAGAAGAAGAAGAAGAGGAGGGCTGCCTCAGGCAGCAGTTGGTGGGGACCAGGAAAGAGCAGCAAGTAGTTAATTACTGAATACATTAGTGCTCCCCTGGAATGGGGCTGTGGGGTGGGGAAGAAGCTGCCAAGGCCTAGAGGGAAACCACCATTTGTCCTTTCTGGCTCAGGTAATCAAAGGTCTGCGGGGGCTCTGCCTTCATGGACGGTAAAACTTCAAGATTGCTGAGAGGATCCTATGGGGATGCCTGCCAGAGAAGATGGGAGGTTGCTACCTGAGGTGTGGGGGGGTAACTCCTCTGAGGGGAAAGTGTGGCTCTGTTTTGAAGGTGCTGTGTGAGGGGGGGGGCTCGCTGCTATACTGGCGCTGGGTGTGGAGATGATCCAGAGGTGCGCAGCGTCTTGTTGGTTCATCTCTGTGAGGAGCACTGCAAGGATGTGCAAAAGGGTCATCTCACTCTGTGTAACAAGTGTGTGCACGAATAACCTGTAGATTTCCAGGGTTGTGTGCGAATAACCTGTAGATTTCCAGGGCTGTGTGAGAATAACCTGTAGATTTCCGGGGCTGAGGTGGACAAGAAGTGGCCCTCCGGATGTTGTGGGGACTGCAGTGCCCATCAACCCCAGACAGCATAGTCTGTGGGGGATGATGGGAGTTGCAGTCCTGAAGCAGCGGGAGGGCCACATGTCACTCATTCTTGGTGTAAATAGTGGGTTGTGCACACTGAAAAATGTATGAGGTTTGGGGATGTGTGTTCATGTGTTACTTCTTTCTGTGTGTGTGTGTGTGAGAGAGAGAGAGAGAGAGATGGAAAAAGAGGCAGTGTGTGTGTCTAGGGTATATGTGGGTGTCTAAAGTCAAGGATGGGGACTGTGCGGCCCTTCAGATATTTTTGGATTCCAGCTTTCAGCATTTTCCACCATTGGCTGTGCCGGATACAGCTGCTGGGATCCACAGTTCAATAATATCTGGAAGGCCCCGTGATTTCCACCCCTGACCTAACTGAAAGGATCTGCATGTGTATCCTCCCATGGCATCAATCTGTCCAGGCAGCACAAGCCTTGCTAAGGCTTTGCTAGGTGATCTGTGCACAGGATATGTGGGTGGAGTGGGGTTGTGGTGGAGGTGTGGCACAGTGTCATTGTGGATGTTTCCATGAAGTGGAAAAGTGCCAAATATCTCCTTGCAAAGGGCAGTTTCTTGGTCTTGTGTGCTCTGTATGTGTTATGTGAGCAACAGGTCTGGTTCAGCCTGAAAAAATGTTGGCTAGGACCTGAGACTTTCAGCACTCTGAGGAAGCCAGATCTGCAGACAGAGGGGCAAAGAGCTTCTGCCCCAAAGAGCATGGGCAGGGCGTGTTTATTATATCACTACTTTCCTGATTTACACTGCTGAGCCGAGGCACCCCTGTTTTAAAATGAATTCCTGTGTGCATGAGAATTGGACATTGGTGGTGCGTGCTGCCTGTCCCTGCCTTTCTGTCCTTCTTTGCTTTATTCCAGGCTGTTTACCTGTGTGCTGTCAGTATTGGATGGTTGTTGTTGTTGGTATTGTGTGCCTTCAAGTCATTTCCAACTTACAGTGATCCCAAGATGAAGCTATGGCATTTTTTTTGTTGTTGCAAGATTTGTTTGGAGGATTTTTTTCCCCCTTTGCCTTCCTCTGAGACTGAGAAAGTGTGACTTGCCCAGGGTCACCCAGTGGGTTCCATGGCTGAATGAGGATTCATGGTACACACCACTACACCATACTGGCTCTGGATACCAGATTGTTCCTCCAATACTGTGCTCATTTCATGAGCTTGTTTCCTTCTCAAGCCAGGAAAAATTACTTTTTGGGATCACAACTCCCTGGAATCCCCTAGCCAGTATGGCCATACTGGCAGGTGGATTCTAGGGAGTTATTGTCCAAAAAATTACTTTTCTAAGCCCTGAGGCATATTTGTTGAAATGTGGGTTTGGCATGTTGCAGTTTCCTGCAATGTGTGGGTTTTCTAGACAACTGGATGTACATGTATCTTTGTGCATGCATGTTGGAGAGTTTATATGTATCTGTTACATACATGAGATGTCTAAAAAATCTGGTGGTGATTATATGTATCTCTCTGTGTGGGTTACATGCATCTCTGTGTGAAATGTATGGGTGTATGAACACAGGGAATGCACTGTTTGTACCTGTATGTTCACCTTTGCTCTGTTTTCAGGATGAGGTCCACAACCAGAGCTCAACCTCAGTACTTGGTCCCAGGGCTTTTTCAGACTGCACAGTTATACCACTATGATTCCACTTTAACTTCCATGGCTGTGTCCTATGGAATCCTGGGACTGGCAGTTTAGAGAGGGGCATTCTGAATGTTCAGCCAGAAAGTTCCTTTGGTGCCTCTGACCAAACTACAAGTCCCAGGATTCCATAGAGTGCAGCCACAGCAGTTAGAGTGGAATCATAGGGCTGTAACTGTGTGAAAGGGACTCTGATTCCAGAGCATGCTTAATTATGGCACTAAATAAATAAATACTTAAGGGGTGGCAAGGTTGAATAACCACAGTGGGGCAATATCTTTTATTAAGACCAACCAAAATGCCACAGGAGAGTATGCCACTTGTGAATCAGAAAGCCTGCATGTTTTTCATTGGTACATTTTGGACCTTCCAATCTCCACTCTTGGACCAGAATGGCAAATCCCTATTTTTTTTTCTTAGTTAATATGACAGGTCTTTTGAACATGGGAAGAATATCATTCTCTTGTCATTTCAGCTGTAAAGAGAGGTGCATGTAAAACTTGAAGCTTCAAAGCTGTATCCTTACAAGAAAGCAAGCAAGCTTGCTGCTGCTGTTCTTTCTCCTCCAACCTCCTCTTCCCTCTTATCCTTTGAAAAAACACTAATCACTATCTGTTCATTCAGAGAATAGTATATAATCAGCTCATTGTTGTTTATTTACATATCATTATTTGCATACTTATTTCATTGCCATCTTTGGGTCAAAGCATGCAGGATCAATCAAAGCATGGGACCCTTTTGCCCCATCTGTGGAAGCAAAGTACAGGAAACGCCTTTCTTTTCTCAACAGAAATACGGAGGCATGAAAGCTTGTTCAGTTCAATCTATCAACTATTTTTTAAAGATGCTGCAATATTAAAAGCATAAAAGGAGGAGGTGTACCAAAAAGATACCTCCTCCCCTCACATCTCTCTCAAATATCATGGATTCTCTTCAGATTCTTGGGGGGGATTAATTTTTGAGTTTCAGTGATTATTTTTTTCTTTGTCAGAAATAAATGTCTTATTATAAACTGTGTTCCAGAATATTTGTAGTGGGTTATCTCTTCTCACTGCACCCTTCCTCTGACTCTACATTAAGAAAGATTGTCCAAATGGGATTGATAATGGGAAGTAAGAAATATTTGACTAGGTTTGGTTCTTTAATGTTCTTTCCCCACTCTGTCCTTTTGATTTTATCCTGCAAAACAGAGCAGGAAAGGGACCAAGAGGTCCCAATGGAGCAGGTGGAGAAAGGAGGGGAAAAGAAGCAAAAATAAAAATATAAGTATTTGGCAGGAGGCTGAAGTCTCAAAGTAGGTAGACAGCAACCATCAACCCTTTAGTTTGGGGGTCTCTGCCAGATGTGACTGAACCAGAGAGCACACGCGCGCGCATGCACACACACAATGCACAGCACCCGCAGCAGCCAAGTGGACTTTTGTGCAAATAAGTGGAAATCAAAAGCATTTTCTGCCATGAAACATTGCAGGGAGGTGATGTAAGTCGCTAAAGCAAGGCGAATTAACATAAATAGGAATTGTATCCTGGGGAGTTAAATATTCCTAAAGCTTAGTTGAACAAACCTATGATTTTGATTTTCTGGTATTCAGAAAGCAGAGGAGGGAACAATTTTCTAACATTTTTTTTCCTTTTTGGCAACTCACTGTATTGTTTGGCTGTATGGTTAGCTTCCTTATTAGGGGGATGCTATTTAATTATCACTTCCATCAGTCTCATAACAACAACAGGGACTATTATATCCAAACAGGCAATTCTGGCATCGAGGGTAATAATTTGCTTTTCTCCTTTCTGGAGGAAGCTAACCCTGGATGCCCGCAGTCTATCTCTCTGTCTCCCAGGCCCTGACAGGAGGTGATGGGCAGTGTGTGTATAGGGGAGGGGAGGGAGCACAGGGAGGAGGGGGCAGCAGGTGGCAATTGATTTACAGGAGGAATCTGTCTGAGGTGGGAGTTGTGGCAGATGATGGGGGGAGAGTGGATGGATAGCGATATGTTGCTGGGCAACGGGGAATTATGGTTTGGAATGTTCCTCATCAATCCACCTTGTCTATAGTGCCCGTGGCAGGACTGAGAAAAATACCAAGGTCCAGTCTTCCCAGCTGCAGGGATGTCCTCTGTCCTGACCCTAAGCACTCTGAGTTGTCAGACCACGTTCTGGCTCCTTACACACATCGTCCCACCAGGTTTGTTACTGCCTGCCACACTCCCACCCTGCAGCCCCCCTCCTCTGTAATGACTCTGCTCTTGCCTCTTCCACTTGCGTTAGATCTTGGATCCTCTTTCCTTCTCTTCCATGAAGGATTCTTTGTTCCTACAATTCCTATATCCCATCTGTTGGCTGTATTGTCCTTAGCCCAGCACATTCTTGTGCACAGGCATGGAGGCTGAGGAGACCTCTTTCTCTCTAGGGTTTTTTTTTTTTGGATGGGGTAGGAGGAGGCTGGGATTTTGTGTTTTAAAAATAAAACATCTCCAGCATCATGGCCTGGGGGGATGGATTTATCCCAAACGGTTCCTGGGCTGTCACATCATTGCACCCACACAGTTCAAGAGCCCCACCCCAAGGCTGCACCTGTCCGCCCAGCCCTGTAACCAGACACAGGATGACTCATCTCTCTGTCCCTTTTTTATACTGCTTATTTGCCTGCCTAGAACTCCTTGCCCCCCGCCCCCAATACTCAGCACCTGCAGGAATAAACCTAGAGGAGAAGACAAGAAAAGAGAAAAAGGCTGTATTCCCACCATACTTTCCTCCTTTCTGCTCTCCAGTGTCATGATGCTTGCAACAGAACCCTTGTGAGCCTCTTTTTTTTTTTATGGTGCTTATCAAAAGGTCTGCCAAAGGAGGGAGACTTTTTGCCACTGTCTTTTCAGAGCCTGAGGTTCAAAAACCTAGATGCCCACGCACCCATACTTCTTTATAATGTAGTACTACTGGAAGGGGCCTGTCTCTCAAAAGACTAGACCATGTGTTTGCCGCCTGATCTCCCCCTCCTTTCTACCTGTGGACTTAGGTGAGTCATAAGGAGAAAGAAGAGTCTTCATATCTGAGAATGGTAGAGGTGGTCTTGCCACCTTTGCAGAAAGCCAACTGCTTGGTTGCCTCCAGCAGTTAGGGCTGCCTACACCACACAAGGAAGATGAGATCATTGAAAGCCAGCAGTTAGGTTGCTGATGAGCTGAAAATGAGTACTGCAGGTAAGTTGAAGTAGGGGAGCAGATAACCCCTCCTGGGGCCTGTTGAGGTATTGTTGTATCATGCAGGCAATCTAGGGTGCCATTCTGCTCTGGTTTAGTGGCCTGGGAAACTCTTGACTGCAACTGAGCTGTGGCATACATCTCAAGAAGATGTTGTCTTGGGGCTTACTATAGAATAAACGTAAGTGGAAGAGGAGAGCTGTGCTTTGCAAACTGCATGAGGTAATGTTCACATTGATAAGAATCATATCTAGCCACACCCATTTTGCAGTAGCTCCACCCTGTGCCAATTGGCCCCTCCCTAAACTGCAAACCCCGGGATTCTATAGGATGTTGAAAGTGGAATAATAACGCTATAACAGTCTAGGGTGGAAATGGCCCTTAGCTCCACCTACTGCTAGAATGTAGTAGTAGCCATGGGTTGCATAACTCAAACCCAGCACCCTTTCCAAGCTAGAAATTGGATCCTTGCCTGGAAAGTTCCTCCATTTTGCATTAAGGGGCAACATTGTGCAGGCAAATCTGATTCTGGGGATGCTATTCACTGACACATTTCCCCACCAGTCTTGCACTGAAACAAAGAAGAACCACTGTCTTATACAATTCCCTTTCATTTCAATAAATTTTGCATTTAGAATTTGTAATTCAGAAGAAATGTTTGGGTCTGGTCTTGTCTACCTTGGCTAAGAATTGACCTGAGTCACTCTTAAGAAAGGGAAAGTAAATTTCTGCTCCAAAGAAAATGCTTCTCTTCCCCCAATCCAAAATATGCACACAGATCGCCACTGATTTGTAGGTTAATTTCTTTTACTCTCCAGGTATCCTCACCAATGTGAATGTGCACAAAACGCAACCTATCGTCATGCCAATTTTTCTTGAGTCTGCCTGCTTTTCTCCATCCCATAATGCCAAAGGATAATTACAAATGGAAGATGGCACTTTTGGGCATCGACCCCATAAAATTCTGTGAATGAGGCTAGGGAATTACACTATAAAAACCTAATCTAGAAGGGCCCTCTCTGGTGGTAACTGGTGGCTCCCTTTTATTTTATTATATTTACATTTCACCTTTCTCTCCATATAGGACACAAGGTGGTTTACGTTGTAAGTTAAAAAAAGAATGCAGTTAAAAATGAGCCGTAATACAAGGTTCTTAAAAACACTAAATAAAGAGGTATATTAAAAATATTAATTTACAACAATTTAAAAAGCAATTAAAATATAATGACAGTTAAAACCCCCCACAGTGCATCTCAGTTAAAAGACCTGCAACAACCAGTGAATGGTAAAAGGCCTACATAAACAAAAAGGAGAGCCAGTGTGGTCTAGTGGTTTGAGTGTGGGACTATGACCCTGGAGGCCAGAGTTTGATTTGCTGCTTGGCCGTGGAAACCCACTGGGTGACCGTGGGCATGTCACACACTCTCAGCCACAGAAAACCCTGTGATACGTTCACCATACATCAGAAGCAACTTAATGGGGCACAGCAGCAACATCAACAACAAACAAAAAGGTCTTTGCCAGCAGAAAGAGGACAGAGCAAGGGCCAAGTGAGACTCCCATGGGAAAGAGATACACAAGCTCGGGAGCAACAACAAGGAAGGCTCTTTCCTGTGTCCTCACCAAATGTGCCTATGATGGTGGTAAGACCAAGAGAATGCTCTGATTTCATGTTGGTAGGTCAGTGATTCTACTTCAGGTTTTAGCTTGAACTGTAAAGGAATTGTCCAAGATGCTGGACTTATTTGAGGTGTGCTGCTGAGGTTCAGCGCCTGGGATAACTTCTTGAAAAATCTGAGTAAAACCCAAAGTATTCTCACCATTTCATTGAGATTGGGAACCACTGACATATCACAGGAAGACTCTGGAGTGGGGATGGAGGATTCTTCTAAGACCAGTGTGAGGGTCTGTGATAGTCCTTCTGAAAGTGTCGGATTCTGACATGGCCATTGGCTAGGCTCCCTGAGGCATGGTGGGAGGTGATGCTCTCTGACATCTGGAAAGCCACTTGTTCCCTGTCTGTGCTCTAAGAAGACTTCCCCAGTTTCCCTGTTGAAACTTCTGGGACTTTGTTGCCCCACAGCCCAAACGACCACTATTGTCTATCGATCTGGGCTAGCCATGCAAAACTGGGCAAGAGTTTATCCCTTTTTCAGCATGGCTCACTGAGTCCTATTTGTTCCACTCTGTGTCACGTGTGTGTGTGTGTGTGTGTTACCTCCATGGAGACGAGCTGTCCTGGAGTCACTGAGATAGAGAAGAACCCTTGGAGGAGGTCTCTCATGCTCTAAATGTGTATTCACCTGAGGAAAGATCACCTGTCACAACCACTAACTGTCTACTGTAAGGACAGATGAGAGGAGGATGAGGGCATGAAGGGAAAGTTAATTAGATATATCTTCATTTCTAAAGCTTAGCAGTTTTCTCCTTTACTTCTCTGAAAGGGACCTTTCCACTGTGGTAGTCCTACGGCAAAACCACTACCCAACTGCAGTAAGCCAAGAAGGAAGGCATTGGCAAGTTCCCTCTGTAACACTCCAGAGCCTTACAGGAAGTGGGTCAGAACTGTAGGAGGGGAGAATTGTGGTCATGGGGACAGCCTTGTTTTGGAACTCTACAGTAGTCCTTTAGCCTGTTCTGCCATCACTGCTCTGGAATCCGGGCCCCAAACAATCAGCCCCTTGTTCTAACATTTGCTGTGTGTTGTCCACAAGGGCAGCTTTTGCTGCCCCCAAGTTTCCGCTGCTTCGCCCTCAGCCTGACTCAGCCCCAGGGCATCTTTTCTACAAAGGGGGCTTGGTGGAAGCCTCCTTGCAACTAAGCAGAGTTGATGGTGTAGCTGATAGCACTGCCTGAGTCATGGGAGTGACTGAAGAGGCCAACTAGAATGGTGGTGGGGTCTTAAGAAACCTCAGAGACAGATTTATGGACTGCACTGTGTTTCTCCAGTTCTTCCAGGAATATGAATCAAGCTGTTCCAAGACACAGGCTTTTTTCACATTGCATCCTTTCCCCAGATATAGGAGGTTATCCAGTTTGTTGCTGCTATTGTCCTAATGAGAGCTAGCCAGCATGGACATAGCATTTGGTAAAATTAAAGTATAAGCTCTTTTTCTGAAGAGCACATGCAATTCCATTTCTCTTTTGAACACAAGCTGCAAATGAAGGGCTTGGAAAGGTTACTTTTTTTATTACAGCCTCCAAGATTCCCCATCTAATGTGATCACTGGTTGCTATAGAATTCTGGAAGTTATAGTCCAAAGCTTTGGCTCCATGCCACAATTTTAATTGTACTCTCATGTCTTTTTTTAAATTTTTTTTTATTGAAGTTTATAATTGAAAATAAAAAAAATCCCTCCCACTTCCAAGCTTATTTTCCAGTTGAATCTGCTTGTTTTCACGCCATTCATACATAGTTACTGCATACTCAAAGGAGAAGATAGTCTTACATTGTTACATCTTATATTATTACATTGTTGCTTTGTTACATAATTGTACTCTCATGTCTGCAGTAGTGGAGTATGCACATTTCTACCTTCTTCCCTCATTCACATGGTTATCATTATTTTAGTGTATTTCCACCATGTGACTGGCATCCTGTTAGTGACATACACAGGTGTAAGTTGCACTGTGCATGTGGAGACATCTTATTGGACAATGTGTGACAGGCACATCCACCTAAGAGTGGCCTAAATGACATTGTGTATATGGGACCTTTGCATATGCCATTGCACATTAAAGTACCATATATACTATACTATTAGTGGATCTCATGGGTAAGTTGAGGACAGGTTCTGGGCCTCAAATCAGGGAATTTGCTGTGACACATGGATAAGCCAAGAAGCACGGGGTCACTGGATGTCCCTCAAAAACCATCCAGACTTTTGGGGATCCTGTGCTTTTTGGGGGTGGGGTCAAGGTAGCTGATTGTTGTAAACTCCTCCCTGCTTGATGTGCACAGAGTCTGGCCACTCAGCTTGGAGGAGATGTAAAAGTGCCCTAGAGCTGTGGAGCTCCTCAAGATGGTAGAGTTTTCAGCAATCTCCTTCTCTGACTCCTCCCAAGAGCATAGGTCCGGATGTCTCCCTTGACTCTCCCCACAAGATCTGGATGGTTTTTTTTCCTTCCTTCCTTCCTTCCTTCCTTCCTTCCTTCCTTCCTTCCTTCCTTCCTTCCATTTTTATTAATTTTTTGCAACACATAAAGAAGAGACATACATCGCCGTATTGGTATGCCCCCCCACACTTCCCTATATTATTCTTCCCCAGTTCAGTCGTTCCTATCTTTTCCATAATGAATCCTCCATTTTTATATAAGTACATTTTTACCTAATCATCACATGTATTTATATTTTTAACCAATCCATTACCCCTTTCCGTTCCCTTTCAAAGTTCTGAACAGACTTACTTTTTAAAGCATATGCTAATTTTTCAGTCTCAACCATATCCAACACTTTTAGTTTCCATTCTTCTAAATTAATTTCTATTTTTGCTTTCCAATGCTAAGCATATGTCAGCCGTGCTGCCATAATCAAATACAATATTATCTTTTGATGTCTTCTAATCTCTCGATTCTGACCCAATATATTCAATAAATAAAGTTATGGTGCCAATTCAAAATTTAATTTGCAAACGTTAAGTATGATCTGGATGGTTTTTCAAGGATCTCCTGAAACTCCTTTTCAGCAAGTTCAACTCCTATAGAGCAGCATTGATTCATGGATAAGTTGACCTAAGTTATTAAGCTTGATTTTTTTTGACGAAAATTTTTTTACTTATAGTTGATTATATACAGTACACAGTACAGTACAGTACACATGTACCACCTCTATGAATGGCCTTTGTGCATTGTGCATTGCAGTTTCACAATTGATTGCCAGCCATGCACATTGACCATTGGTACACATATGTTGTACTATGTTGGTATTCAGTACAGGGGGTTACAACAAAATCCTAAATGCATAAAGCAGTGATACATTTATTGGACCAGTTCCAAACCATAAAATACATAGGGACAGTGGTGTATCTACCATAAATATTGCCCAGGGCAAGCGTAGAAGTTGTGCCCCTACCCCATCCCATCTCTCACTCCTACATGCACAGCTTTTTGCATCCACCTGGCATTGGCACCTGGGGCACATACCCTACTTGCCCCACCCCAGATATGGCTCTGCATATGGGTTGTGTAATGTAACTCCATTAATAGATATTTAGGCTATGCTGAAGCAATGCAGGATCCCAGTCACTGTGTGGAAGCGATATAAAATGTGTATTTCAGTGTGGTTTTGGTTGCAAAACATCCTAATTGCCCATTAGTTTTGTGCCTCCTCTTTGTAACTCAGGTCTAAAGAGAGAGTTCCATTCAATAGAGAACTGTAATAATTTCCTTAAACATTCATATACTGTGTTTAAGATACAATCCTTATTTTAAATTTAAATTCATAGTACTGCTGTGGGGTGGGTTCTTTATGGTTCCATTTTATAGAGAGGGAGCTGATCCTAGCAGATCAGCCTTGGTTAGGGAGGATTTGAATCTCAGTGTCCTAGGTCCAGGTCCTAGAGCCACGGTGGTGTAGTGTTTTGAGCACTGGGCTAGGACTCTAGGGACCAGGCTTTGGCCATGGAAACATACTGGGTGACCTTCTGCAAATCACACTGTCTCTTCCATACTACACTGTTATAGTGCTATTGTTCCACTTTCAACATCCTGTGGAATTCTGGGGTTTGTAGTTTACTGAGGCCAAAGAGCTCTCTGGCTGAGAATTCCAAATGCCCCTCCATAAACTACAAACCCCAGAATTCCACAGGATGTTGAAAGTGGAATAACAGCACTATAACAGTGCAGTACAGAAATGGCTTCAGTCTCAGAGGAAGGTAAAGGTAAACCACTTCTGAACAAATCTTGCCAAGAAAACCTTGTGATAGGTTTGTTGTAGGGTCAGCCTAAGCCAGAAATGACTTGAAGGCACAAAACAACAAAGGTCCAGATCCACCATTGTCTTACATGACCTGACTATACAATTTCACGGGACTGCTCTGGGTTGATTTTTCATTCTCTGGATCCTTTTTTTTAAAGACATCATTTTTCAGAAACTGGGGTCATAGAGGATCCAGCTATACAGTTAATCCAAGATGGGCCCTGACGCCCTATATAGTGCAGTCCTTTCATCCCCTGTTTAGTAATCAAAAATGCTTACCACCCATGTCCTGTTTATATCCATCCTCACACGCGTGAATTGGATTTAGACATTCTTCTCCATAATGTAAACACAAACTAGAAGAATTGGGAAAGGGAAGCTCATAGCGTTTAAATTTGCTTTAAACATTGTGATGCAGTTGCAAGTGTGAATAGAATGTTGGCAGTATTTTTCTTTCTTTCTTTTTTCTTTCTTTCTTTTTTTTAATAAAACACAAACATTCAATTGTAAAACGAATTATCCAGATAACATACCAAAAGTATAATATAATTTAAAACAAACGGACAAGTACATGTAATCAAACTATACAAAATTATAAAACAACATTAAGGGAAATTCCAAAAGCTTTTGAAAGTGAGAAGTGAGAAGGTTTTTAACTGAAGTTTAAAAATAACAAGGGAAGGAGCAGTCTGCATTTCTAGTTGCTGGTGTTTGGCAGTATTTTTCTGAGGTTACTGAGATTTCAGGGAACCTGGCATCTGTTCTTAGTCCTGGAAAGGGAATGGATTGGACTGGATGGTTGGGGAGGGCCAGAATGGCGCTAGAAGGCCAAATAGTCTTCATTTCTGGGAAGTGACTTGATCAGTGATTCAATAATTATGGGAATAGTGTGAAGGAGGGAGATGGCCTTTTTGAGGGAAAGGGTAGCTTGTTCCCTTTTGTTATAAAATGAGACAGCTTTTTTTTTTTAATGACAGTATTTTAAATTAATATCCAGCTTGTTTGAGGAGTGTTGTGCTTGTCTTCAAATTGGACAAGTCTTAACAGTGTGATAAAACTATAGTTTACTGGTTTGTTATATTTAATAGATTTCATACTTTTCTTCTTTTAATGTCTACCCTCACAGGAAAGCTGATAATAACATATACTAACCACAAACGGTTGAAACACAGATATAAATGCTTAAACCCCAGAGTAATCTTGATCCAAAAAATAAACGTTGGTCCAAAAGTCAGAGACTGCAGCATTTATTAACTTCATTTTTTTTAAATGTCTAGAATTGGCGTTCTAAGATATAACAATCCAGCATAGGAGATTATCATGGTGGTAGAAGGTAATGTGGATTTATGCTCAGCAGGGGTTCAGTTAGGTAACTTTTCTGGATGTAATGGTTATATGATGTTGTGCCCCAGTTAGGAATAATAAAAGGCATTTGATCACATACTTCACAATGTGGCAAAGCCATCTCTGTTACCGCCGAAGGGACTGTTGATGTTTGCCTCAAAAGTCTTGTTGTAATGACACTGCTAGTGTTCACACATGGAAAACAAAGTAGAAGGCTGGATGACCAGAAATGATGGCAGGGCTCATCTCTTCAGTGGTGTGGTGGTAAATTTTGAGGTGCAGGCCCTCTCCAGCATATTTTCTATAGTAATGCCCTTGTGGCGCCGTGGTTAAATGCCAGTACTGCAAGCCACAAGGTTGTGAGTTCGATCCTGCCGGGCTCCAAGATTGACTCAGCCTTCCATCCTTCCGCAGGTCGGTAAAATGAGTACCCAGCTTGTTGGGGGCATGTATAGAAAGATGTATCGAAATACATGTTATTTGTAAGTTGTTCGCCGCCTTGATCCATATGGAGAGGCAGGATACAAATAAATAATAAAAAAAATAATGCCACCATGGAGAGTAAAAAAAAAAATGTAGGCAGCTCTGTTGAGCTAAAAACAGCTCGTATCACTCTTTTCCCCCTGCTAGGAATGGGTCTTTGTAAATGACATACCATCTAAAAATTCTTTGGATTATAGCAGGAGCAGCCCGTTAACAATAAAATCAATTAAAAACATTTTTCCTTCCAGCTACTGTGAGGTCTGCAGCTAAACTGAGAGAAAACAGTGGGGTCCAAGATGAGTAGCAGATGATGTTATAATCCCTTGTTGTTTTGTGCCTTCACACCATTTCTGACTTATAGCAACCCTATCACGAGGTTTTCTGTGGGCTGAGAGTGTGTATTGTGCCCAAGGTTGCCCGGTAGGTTTCCATGGCTAAGCAGGGACTTGAACCATCGGCTGTAGTCTGACGCTCAAACCACTATATCATGCTGGCTTTCCTCATAGTCCCTACTAATCAAAAGGTCCTGGGGCTTTGACCCTGGGAATCCTGTGCCCACTACACTGCTGCCCTTTTTGTGTGGAAGGAGGAGTGCCAACAGGCAACAGGCTTACTTCACCTTTTAAAAATGAAGGTATAGCTATGAGACTTCCCTCTTATAAATGACTATGGGAGGTCCAGCGGCCCTCTAGCTCTCCTTTGCATCTAGTCACCCTACAGAAAAGTGTGCTTTGTGTGGGGCGCTGTGTACAAGGTCACAAAGGGACTCAATTGTCACCAGTGTAAGCTCTTTGGAATGCAAATGTCATCTTCTTTCTTCTAATCTATGAGGTCCAGGATGTTACAACTTTTGATTTGCTTTTTTTTTCTCTGAAGAGACTGGAGGGTTGCTGATAGGACCCATGGTAAGACTAAAGAGAGGAAATCACAGGATGGGAATAATAGGGATTTGTGTAGGCAATTAAGGGACATGGTTTTTCTTTCCCGTATACTCTCCAACAGCTCCCTTCCTTCTGATAAATATTTTTTCTCCTCTCCCTCTCTCCCTTGTTGGGATTTGCATGTTTTCTTTTGCAAATGAGGCCAAGGAAAGGAAGAGAGGCAGAGGTTGTTAACCCCTCAGTCTCTCAACATGACAGATCAAACCTTTCCTTCCTAAACAGCCCCTGAGGTGCCAGAAACACCCCCGTTTTGGACTGCAGTATCTTTTTTGCTGAGAAAAGGGGTGGAGGTTAAGGAAGAAGACACAAGATATTTAAGAGTTTTGCCTCTGGTTCTGCAAAAGGAGCTGTGCTTTAGTGGTTAGAGCAGGTTGGAGCATGGAAGCCCTTTTGGATTTTCTTCACCTGTGAGTGGTAAGGATCGTGCCCCTCCCAGTGTTTTCCATCTTCCCTGCCCTGTGTGTGTGTGTGTGTGTGTGTGTGTGTGTGTGTGTAGTTGCTTTTAGTGGGCTGAGTCTTTAAGGCCTATTCGCTTATCTTTGCCCACTGTTGCCATGGAGACCACAGATTGGCACTGTCCTGTTAGGGTAGGGGTGGGGAGAGGAAAAACGCGTACACAATACACGGCAGGCCACACGCTGGGAAGTACCTGCAAATCAACACCCGCCCCCTCCCAAAGGGGGCATATGCGCAGGCATCTTGCACACCAATCCACTCCAGTTTAGCGATCATTGAACAACACAATATGTGGACAGAGAGGTTGTGAGCCCAGGCAGGCGTGCCCTAAATGCAGCATATCTCCCAAGCCCTGTTTCTGAGAGCACTGCAGATTCTGAAGACTGTCTCCACAAGGTGTCAGGCGGGAAAGGGAGGTGGCCTCACAAAGATAGACAAGCCTTGCTGAAATGAAATTACGAGAGGGGGAATAAACTGTGGTTGTCGTGCAGCTGCTGTTTGATTCAAGGGGTTAGAGGAAGAGATCTTCCTCCCCTTCCATGGATTGTGCCCGAAGTGAAGCCATGAGGAAGGGGGCTCCCATTTGGGTTTTCCACTGCAGGCGTCCAAACATCTTGGGAATCTCCCACGCCTCTCGCTGTTGCAAGAAAATAGACTGTGTAAAAAGACACATTGCCAGGATTTTGCTGGTGGTGCCAAGTGAGAGAGCTGTTGCAAAACAGGGGACAATGCTGGTATTTCAAAACCTGGGTAAACCTCAAATAGCTTTTGGGTCAGTTGTTTTTTTTTTCAGTCCCACTTCACTGTCTGTAAGAGAGGGATGCACAGTGTCTTAAGAAGTTAGTTTTGTAGAGAACTGCAGTGTGAAGAATTCACTGGGATCAGTCACTACAGACTAAAGGGACCTGGGGATTTCTAAAAGAGAGGCCATAGATATTCTATTCCAGGGTAATGTCTGTCTGAGCAGGTGTCCCTGGTATAATTGTATGATTATAATTCCTTCCTTCCTTTCTCACCATGGGGAAATGTAGAATCATAGAATCATAGAGTTGGAGGAGACCACAAGGGCCATTAAGTCCAGCCCCCCTACCATGAGGAATACACAATCAAAGCACTCCTGACAGATGGCCATCCAGCCTCTGTTTAGAAACCTTTACAGAAAGAGACACCACCACACTCCAAGGCAGTATAGCCCACTATTGTGCTGCTGATACATGGTTCCTGAAGGTGGAATCTCTTTTCTTGAAGTTTGAAGGTGTTACTTCTGGGGTAAAAAGTTGGAAAAGACGTCACATAAATATTTGTAGCTCTTTATTCAAATTACCTCCCATAATTATTGCATTCCTCCTTTCTGTGTCTTTCAGCTTTTTATTTTTGCATTTTTAATTTTGTTTTGTATTTACTTGCTTTTATGCTTTTTTACAAAGTTTTTTTTTAATCTGTATTTTATTACTGTTAGCCACCTAGAATGCCCTTTTTGTGTAGGCAGGCAGTTTACAATGAAATAAAATGTAATACCAGGGAAGCTATATTTCAGAGGAAGAAAATGGCAAATCACCTCTGAGTATTCCTTGCTAGAGAAAAGCCTATGAAATTCATGGGCTGGTCATAAGTAGACCAGCAACTTGAAGACACATACATATACTCATGCTTCACTGAGCAAAGTGGGAGTTACTTTGGAGGAACTGTGCATTGGATTGTGCTGTGAATTACTAGTATTATAAAAAAAAATGTGGATGTGGGGAGGGAACTGAGGCTGAGAGAGATGTGGTTTGCCTAATGCCCTCAGGGGTGGCAGCTGTGGTCCCGCAATGCTTGTTGGACTGGAGCTCCCACCATCCCTTGCCATTGATTGTGCTAGTTAGGAGAAATGCAATATAGCATAGGTAAAGAGGTAGTACAGGAATACCTGGCTACTCTAAATGAATTCAGGTCTCCAGGGCCAGATGAACTACATCCAAGGATATTAAAAGAACTGACAAAAGTAATGTCAGAACCACTGGCAATAATCTTTGAGAATTCCTGGAGAAGAGGAGATGTTGCAGCAGACTGGAGGAGGTCAAATATTGTCCCCATCTTCAAAAAGGGGAAAAAAGAGGACACAAACAACTACCATCCAGTTAGGCTCACTTCGATACCAGGAAAGATTCTAGAGCAGATTGTTAAACAGACAGTCTGTGAGTGCTTAGAAAGGAATTCAGTGATCACTAAAAGTCACCATGGGTTTCTCCAAAACAAGTCATGTCAGACTAATCTTACCTCTTTTTTTGATAGCATTTACAAGCTTGGTAGATGAAGGGAATGCTGTGGATATAGCATATTTTGACTTAAGTGAAGCCTTTGACTCTTTCCACAACTCACCTTTTTTGCAGAGCTGGGATGTGGGGATTGTGCGAGCATCCTCTAGCAAGAGGCTCTCACGTCCCAGTTCCTTCAGCTCTGCAGCTGCTTTCTGCTCGTGCAAGAGCCCCTCCTCTTCCTTCTGCAGTGCAGCTTGGGATTTTCCCAGGCTGCGCTGGGGCAGGAAGTGCAAGCGCTGTGGCTCCGGAGCTCCACACACATGGCAGGTGCATACGGGGCCCTGGAGTGGTGCACAATCATGCACTATTTTCAGCTCACAGCTGAAATAGTGCATGATTGGTGCCTGCCAGCCCTGGAGCATCGCGCGATTGTGAGCGCATCGTGTGGACCGCTTCTCGCAGTTGTGCGATGCTCCAGGGGCCCTTTTGCATGGCAAATGCAATGTGAAAAGGGCTTTTGACAAGGTTCCTTGTGGTATTCTTGCAAACAAGCTACGGTAGTCAGATGTAGGCTAGACAATGCTACGGTTAGGTGGATTTGTAATTGGTTGACTGACCAAACCCAAAGGGTGCTCACCAATGGCTGCTTTTCATCTTGGAGAGAAGTCACTAGTGGGGTGCCACAGGGTTCTGTCTTGGCCAAGTGCCATGCAACATCTTTATCAATGATTTGGATGAGGGAATAGAGGGCATTCATGTGAAATTTGCAGCTGGCACCAAATGGGGAGGGAGGGGTAGCTAACACCTCAGAGTACAGGATCAGAATTTAAAATGATCTTAGTAGATTAGAAAGTTGGGCCAAAACTAACAAAATGAATTTCAACAGGGAGGAGTGCAAGGCACTATACTTGGGCAGAAAAAATGAAATGCACAGGTATCAGATGCATGATACCTGGCCTGACCAAAGGAATCTAGGAGGCTTAGTAGACCATAAGTTGAACATGAGTCAGTAGTGTGACGTGACAGCTAAAAAAGCCAATGTGATTCTGGGCTGCATCAATAGAAGTATAGTGTCTAGGTCAAGGGAAGTGATAGTACCACTTTATTCTGCTTTGGTCAGACCCTCACCTGGAATACTGTGTCTGGGCACATAGTTCAGGAAGGATATTGACAAGCTGGAACGTGTCCAGAGGAGGGCAACCAAAATGGTAGAAAACCTGGAACCCATGCCCTGTGAGGAGCAGCTTAGGGAGCTGTGTATGTTTAGCCTGAAGAAGAGAAGGTTAAGAGGTGACATGAAAGCTATTTTTAAGATTTGAAGGGATGTCATATAGAGGATGGAGCAAGCCTGTTTTCTGCTGCTCCAGAGACTAGGACACAGAGCAATGGCTTCAAATGTCAGAAAAAGAGATTCCATCCAAATGTTAGGAAGAACTTCCTGATGGTAAGAGCAGTTTGACAGTATAATACGTTGCCTTGGGTGTATGGTGGATTCTCCTTCTTTGGAGGTTTGTCAACAACAGCTGGAAGGACACCTGTTAGGAATACTTTGATGGTGTATTCCTGTATGGCAGATTTGATGGCCCTTGTGGTCTTCCAGCTCTCCGATTCTATGATTCTAGGGCTGATGGGAGCTGCAGTCAATAGCGTCCCTGGATTACTCAGTGAGAGCATACACAGGGAGGGTCTTACAGCCACTTTTGTAGCCACTTAAGTCATGTCGTGCTATCATTTGAAAGAAGAAGTCGCAATTATAATTATTAGGAAATTAAATTCCTTCAAACACAATGGGATTTCTTAGGCTTTGTGTCAGTTCAGTCTCCAGGCCTTTTTAACAAACACTTGGGAAGATGCCCCAGTTTACTCTGAGGACTCATTCCTTTTGAGTACAGATATTTAGGATTACCCTGAGTATCTTCCATCTTGTCCACACTCATTGGGACACCCAAATTAACACTGGACTGGGTTGTAAGGCTCATGAACAATGCTTTGTATATTGGAGGAGATGTATATGAGTGAATTTTACATTGTCATTTCCTGGAGCTTCCTTCCAGGGCTATAACTGAGCCCCTAATATAGTAAAAGAGTTATCTAAAAAGGAGTGAAGGGCTTCCATACTAGAGGGGATGTACGAGAGCCAACATGGTGTAGTGGTTTGAGACTAAAGTATAGTACTGTAAACTGAATGTTTGGTATGGTGATTGCTGTTGTAACTTCAAGTTGTTTCCAACTTACAGTGACCCTAAGCAAATGTATTATGGGTTTTTCTTGGCAAGATTTGCCACTGAGTTCCTCTGAGGATAAGACTACATGACTTGCTCCAGATCACCCAGTGGGTTTCCAGGGCTGAGTGAAGATCTGAATACTGGTTGCCCTGTCCAACACCCAAACCATGACACTACGCTAGCTCTGATTTGTTCATATCTCCTTGTTAGGGCTTTGTGCAAAATTATCCACAGCAGCACAATTTATTTGCTAATCTGAGACAAAACATCTGGAAGACATATTTTTGCTCACTTCCAGGAAAAAATTTCTTCCCAGAAAAAAAATGTAATAAAGAACAAAACAAAATGGACATAAACTGCTTGTCGAACTAGTCATTACATTAATTGTGAATGTGCCTTCAAGTTGCTTGCTGATTCATGGTGATCCCATGAATTTCATAGGATTTTCTTAGGCAGGGAATACTCAGATGTGTTTTTGCCAGTTCCTTCCTCTGAAATATAGCCTAGAGCACTTGGTATTTGTATTCCCTGACAACCTCTCATCCAAGTACTAATCAGACCTGATGCTGCTTAGCTTCTAAGATCAATTGGGATCTGGTGCCTTCAGGGTATTTAGGCTGTTATCAAATAGCCTCAGTGCCCTTCTGTTAAAAGGAAACAATTATGTATGGTCAACCGTTGGAACGCTAGTGTGAGGAGGAATAAGATAAAGTGTCTGCTGTGGACCAGTATCAAGTGTGAATATTGATTATGATGCAGCTGAGATCTGGGTTCACCTTGGTGACCCTGGAGAGTGCCTGATGCTGAGTCAGATTTTCTGGCCCAGTTTTGTCAACTCTGGCGGGTAGTAGCTCTCCAAGGTTTTGGATAGGATTCTTTCCTAGCCCTACCTGGAGATCTTTGGTGCTTCCTGTTGGTCTCCATTCAAGTATTAAACAAGCCTCAAAATGCTTAATGTCCAAAATCAGATGAGATTGAATGTATTTAGGGTGATATAAGGGTTCAGAAGTCTCTCCAATCCTGAAGCTTCATGGAGAAAGATTACAGAGGGTTCCTCTTTCTGTGGGATCTTGAAATCAGATTCAGAGAGAGATGAAGCTAGTTTAGCATATTGGCCAAGAGATTGAGCTGTAAAGGAAAAGGTCCCCCATTTGAATCTCACCACAGCATGAACTTACCAGGGGCCTTAGGACAGGGATGGGTAAGGTGTGGAGCTCCAGATGTTCAACTGCAGCCCCCAGCATTCCTCACAGTTTTCTTGCTAGAGAGGGCTGGTGGGAGTTGCAATCAAAGAACATCTGGAAGGATGCACATTCCCCACTCCTGCCTTAGAAGAAGCCTTTCTTTCTGAACCTCAGTTCTCTCATCTGCAGTATGGAGAAAATAGAAATAGCTCATCTCATAGTTAGGGATGAGTTAAAAGATCCCACCAGTCCAGAGTATGCACATGAAGTTCTTTGAATATTTGAAAGCACTATACAAATGATGTGTAGTTGTTAAGTGTTTGTGGAAAACTGTATGTAGTATATGGGCTACAATGTACATTTGATGTCTCTCCTGAGTTCTCTTTCATTTGAGAAGCCTTTGCATATGTCACCAGTGGTTATTTTGGAATCATGCATCATGTTAACAAGAGCCTGTGTGATGTAAAAGTTTGAGTGATTTCAGATTAGGACTCTGAGAGACCAGGGTTCAAATCTCTGCTTAGGCATGGAAACCCCCCCCCAGGTTACCTTCAGCAAGTCTTTCTCTCTCAAGTCTAAGAAGAAAGCAAGGGCAAACCTCCTGCCAGGAGGTTTGAGAAGGTGCTATCAGTTTGAAGGCATACAACAATGTCATGTCAACCCTTTGTTATTCAGGATTCCTGCAATGCCAGTTATTATAATGACTGAGTGACATGAGTTTTAAGTTCTATCAATGGAGCTTGCTCCTTAATAGTTACCGTAAGTGACACAATGGCACAGTCCTTGGTAGGTGAAGTCCCATTGTGTTCGAATATATGCCCACATAGCATTGCAACCTGAAATAAGAGTATTACACTAAAAGTGGGAAAGAGAAGGCCCTGGGTTCAAATCTTCACACAGTCATAAAAAAGACAATTTGTTGTTGTGTGAAGAGGTACCACACTCTGCCATATCAAGACACTTAGCATCTAAATCCAGAGAAGTTGTTTTGACATGAGGGACAGGAAATGTCACGTGTTTTTTTCTCTCCCTTATCTCTAGCTGTAAAGAAACAAACAATAGCAACAGATTATCTCCCTTAATATTTGCCATGTTTTTCCTGTCACCCTGTGGTTGCGATCCAGCGTCCCTCAGTATAGAGCAAATATCTACATGTGGAGATATACTGTTAGCACTATTCAATTCCCACACAGAATGGAAAGATTGCACAACATATGTCAATGTGTTGAGTGGGGCTGTTGTGGAATGTGCAAAGTACAATCACAATGTACAGCTCCAATGTGTGGTGCACAAACACAATGCTCAATGTTACAATATATGTGCATTTCTGCCACTGTGAGCCAAATGCATCCATGGCACTATGGCAGATAATTTGCCATAAATGCTTAGCACAACTTAACACATGCATATGTCACGAACAGAATGGCAGCTGAAATCTACTGCCTCAGGTGACACCCTCATTCTACTTAACAATAGGGCTGGCCTGGGCCACGAAGCTCATTGGATGGCCTTCTCCTCGGTACTCATCCTCTGCCTAACCCATGTTACATTGTGAAGGTAAAATAAGGTGCGCCCCAGCCCAAGTACTTTGCCTTGAACTCTCATGCTGAAGTTGGTTGGACACAGATAATATAAAGCTCCAGCAGCAGCAGCAGCAGCAATGAACACCCCATCCAAGGGTAGGGAACATCCTCAGCCTGTGGGTCAAATTCATCTTCAGAGGGCCACACTCTAATGGTGGGCAGGCCAAATTCAAAAATGTTAACATTTTAACTTAAAGCTGTGAGTGCCACTAGCCAAAGCTTAGAAGAAGTTTTCCACTCGATGGCGGTGGTGGAGAGCAAAATAGGAAAGTTGGGAAGTTGAAAAATGATGGTATTGTAGGGGAAGGGAGCATGGCCATCTAGGTTGAGATTTCAAGAGTTTGGCCCAAGGATCTGAGGTTTTCCACCTCTTCCCCAAGATATTTATTTGAAGAGTGGGAGGTATACATCTGAATTAATTAAAAAAAAAAGCAAGATCTCTATGTACAAAGAATAGGAGCACAACAGAACAATGGATTTGTGTCTCATTGCAGAGCCAGAGAATTCTAGAATGAAAGACTTAAAAGTGGCCTTGTAGAAGATCTCATTTGTTTTCATCCCAGGAACACCAGAACTGACGAATCCCCAACAGATGTCTGCCCAGCCTCTGCCTAAAGACCTCCAGTGCGGGGAAAAACGCTCCTCTAGATAATTGATTGCACTTTGTACTACTTGTGTGCTAATTAATTCAAATATAATTGCTAACACAGTTGACAGTCTCCACTTCTACTCTTCCATGCATTCAAAAGGCAGCAAAAAGAAGGATGAGGGTGTGTTTGTGTTTGTATGTGTGTGTGAAACCTTACCTTTTTAATCATTCTCATTGTGAGAAAAATAATATTGTGGTTAAATGAGCTCAGTGGTAACTGATTGGTATTAACAGCAAGGAATCTTGAGGTACCTTGATCTGTGTAAAATTGACAGTTTGCAGATGTTTGGTAAAGTATAGTTAAAGACGTGGTTTAAGTAACTGTTAGGAGGGGGAAGTCTGTGAAAGACAGCATCGAATGAAGGGTTGCAAAAGAGGGTCTGATTCCGTAGAATTTCTGAAAATGCTCCCTACCCCTGCCCAGCTACACAGGAATGTGATGGCTCTGAGCTGAGCAGCTTCTAATCCCTCCATGGCCTTTCACTTTTCTAGTAAACGCTGAAGACACGCACACAAATCTCTAAATGAAAGCGTTAAGAGATCCAGCTAATTCCAAAGGATTGGAGGGGCTCTGTTTGGTGGGAATTAAGCTGAAGAGATGCTGTGTGTGTCCTCTAGAGGGTGCTAGGTCAGATCGCAGACCAGCTGCTTTCAGAGAACTGGGGCCATTTCCGCACTAGCCTGTTATAGCGCGATGATTCCACTTCCAACATCCTCTGGAATCCTGGGGTTTGCAGTTTTGGGAGGGGCCAGTCGGCCCCTCCCGAAACTGCAAACCATAGGATTCCAGAGGATGTTGCAAGTGGAATCATCGCGCTATAACAGGCTAGTGCGGAAATGGCCTGGATTGGAACTGGGACAGGGACTGGGAAGTCTTTGTGATCTATGGCTGGAGAGGGGGAAGATTTCTGTTTGCTCAATCAGTTTTTGTGAGGGTGGTGGGATTGTATAGACTTGCTGGGAGGGGGAAAAGCAATACATAAACAGTCCTCCTCCCCCTTTTCAAAGGCACCTGCATCCCCCTGAGCATGGTCTTACAGGGAAGGGATCTATTTGTAAAAATATACAGTTTCTAACTTGCGTAATTTAAATGAATCATAAATGTCTCAACATAAGCTTTAGCTGATTAATTGATAAGGGTAAATTTTAACCAGTATACCTAAGAACTAAGAGTTGTCCTTTTTTTTGTTTTAGTAGAGACTCTTTTATATTGCTGTAAAAATGGAATTCAAAGAGGATTGACATTGGCTTTCCGTTTAACAAGAAAGGGGAGCTTTCGTTTATTAAATATATATAGCAAAATAGTTTAATCGTTCCCTGAGACAGAAAGTTGCTCTGTCCATCTTGGTACTGATGGCTGTGCTACCTCAGAACATTTTTGTCTAGCCTGAGTTCTTGGCAATATTTGGATGATAAATTTAATCTGTCTATGCTCAAATAATCGACAGACTAAAAATTCTTTGTTAGTTCTAGTTAAAGAGATCTCCCCGCTCTATGGGGAGATGTTGACTCTAGTACTACCTTGTGGAACAGCGTGTGTGGTGTCTTCAGAGGTCCCCAAAGGGGGTACCCTTTTATAAGGAAAAGCTGTCACAGTATACAAGTGGCAGAGGTTGAGGTGGGAAGCTGTTGTAGCCTCCACAAACATTTCCAGGTTCTTTGATCAGGGGCTGTCATCAGATTCCTCCCCCCACATCCCTTCAGCCCATCCCCCCATGCGCCCCCCACCCTTACTTTCAGCTCCTGTTAGGGGGCTTTTGACAAGGCCTGTCACCTCCTTCATTAATTCTCCTGCTTCCAGGATGTTTGTTTTACCAAGGGAGAGAAAATAAGAAAAGGTTAAAAAAGAGGGCTTCAGTGGGGGTGGGGGGAGGAGAGAAAGGGGAGGGCTGGGTCACGCAGAACCAGAGAGGGTTGGGGGGAGCAGAGCCCTGGGAGGGATGTGAATAGGAGACCGGGCTGGGAGAGATGAGAGGATCAAGGCTGAAAGGCACCATTAGTGTTTATTGTGTTTGGGTGTTCCATTATGTGTGCCCAAGATGTTTTCATTTCTGAAGCAGAACATCACGTCAGCTGTGTTATAGGGTAATTAACAGAGGTAAATGATGAAAATAAGCGAACCAGTTCCTTCTGACTAGTTAATTAACACTAATTCCTGCCCATGGCAGCCTGGAATAAGGCTTGACCAAGACAACTTCTTTCTCACTGGACTGAGTTCAGAGCTCTCTGGCTTCTGTCCAACTGTGCTTTCATGGCACCCAAAATGTGCTCTCTATGGTGACTATCTCACCTAGTTTCATGATAGCATCCTCTCTGCCTGTTATCCTCCTTGTATTATACTGTTGGGGTGGGGCAGAAATGTTGTTTAATTGGGGTAATTTAGAAGGAGGTGTAGAGCCTTTCCAGAAATGTTCTATCCACAGAAGAACAAGTTTGTGTTAGTTTTCAAATAAGTAGTTGACTTAGTCTCTTGCAGCATGAGAAGGAAGAGCCCAGTACTCTGCTCTGAGGTGGAATGCTCCAGAAAGCAAGGAACAGCCTGCATATATAGAGAGAGAAAGTGTGATATCACAGAGAGAGAGAGAGAGAGATGTGGGGGAGACATCATGTTCCTTGCTTTCTGGAGCACTTGACTATAGGGCACAGTATTGGGCTCAGAGAATGGCATCTTCTGTGGGTCTCCAGAATTGTGTCAAGATTGGTGCTTTGATACCCAGGATTCCTTTTTACCTGTGGACAAGCAACTAGCAAGAGGCAACTGGTGGTTGAGGTGGTGAATCCACCCCAGGTTTAAAAGGCCCTGTCCAAGTTGCTGAAACCCATACCTCTAAATTACTTCAGTATCTCAGATAGGTCTGTTAAAGTTCAGAGTAAAATGCAGAGGGGATCACCACCCCAATGACTTGTAGGGCACCAGCTGTGATTGTGTAAAAGACTGAGGAGCTGGCTGATGCTTTGTGAGTCTGTTGTGCATGTCTGTGGCGATGAAATCATAGTGTCATAGAAACATAGCTTGGATGGGCCCATAAGACAGAAGCTTAGCTTGAAATTAGCAATCATGGGAGCTAGAAATATGTTTGCATCAAAGAAATGAAACAATAACACCCACAGTTTTTGGATGTGTAAGCAGCACATATACTTCCCTGACTCCAAAGTTTCTGGGTTTTTTGCTTGTTTCTAATAATTTGGAAGAGCTGGTGTTACATGCCAGTTGGCTGATGAGGGGTGCATTGCTTTCCCCAGAGCTAGAGTGTGTTAAGGTTAAGAGGGTGTTTATAGAATGATGGAGAGTTCCGTGATGGGATATATATCCAGGTGTAGTGTTGTGACTGAGAGAGTAAGCCAAGAAAATTCTGTGTTCAAATCTCACATCAGCCATGAAATCACTTGAGACATCAGCCTCCATTATGGGTAATTCTAATAATAACCCATCTAAGGAAGCTGTTGCAAGGATCACTGAGATAATAATATATAAATTCCAAGTACTATATGATGGAGACTGCATTGATAGATCTCCAAAGGCCTTGATTCATATAGAATGAAGGAAAAGAAGATGTTTCCATCCTGTTCACTCAAAGAGTTTCAGTCTTGATACCATTTGAGCAAAACTTCTGGTATTAAATTGAATGTACCTCTTGGTTGGTGACTAGATAAGGTTTACACTGTGGAGTTTTGTGGATAGAACAGTTCCCCATGACATTCTTGCAAAGAAGCTGGTAAAATGTGGGCTGGACAGGGCTACTGTTAGTTGGATTTGTAATTGGTTGACTGACCGAACCCAATCACGAATGGCTGCTTTTCATCCTGGAGAGAAGTGACTAGTGGGGTGCCACAGGGTTCTGTCCTGGGCCCAGTGCTGTTCAACATTTTTATCAATGACTTGGATGAAGGAATAGAGGGCATGCTCATCAAATTTGCAGATGATACCAAATTGGGAGGGGTTGCTAATACGCCAGAGGACAGGATCAAAATTCAAAATGACCTGGATAGATTGGAGAGCTGGGCCAAGGCGAACAAAATGAAATTCAACAGAGAGAAGTGTAAGGTCCTACACTTAGGTAGAAAAAATGGAATACAGAAATATAGGATGGGGGACACGTGGCTGGATAGCAGTACGTGTGAAAGGGATCTAGGAGTCTTCATAGACTACAAGCTGAACATGAGTCAGCAGTGTGATGCAGCAACCAAGAAAGCCAATGCAATTCTCGGCTGCATCAATAGGAGCAGGGTGTCTAGATCGAGGGAAGTACTGGTACCACTCTACTCTGCTTTGGTTAGACCCCATCTTGAATACTGTGTCCAGTTCTGGGCACCCCAATTCAAGAAGGATATTGACAAGCTGGAGCAAGTCCAGAGGAGGGCGACCAAAATGGTGAGAGGCCTGGAAGCCATGCCCTATGAGGATAGACTTAGAGAGCTGAGTATGTTTAGTCTGCAGAAGAGAAGGTTAAGAGGGGACATGATAGCCATGTTTAAATATTTGAAGGGATGCCATGTAGAGGAAGGAGTGGGCTTGTCTTCTGCTGCTCCAGAGACCAGGACAAGGAGCAATGGATTCAAGCTGCAGGAAAGGAGATTCCATCTGAACCTCAGGAAGAACTTCCTGACAGTCAGGGCTGTCCGGCAGTGGAATCTGCTGCCTCGGAGTGTAGTGGAGGCTCCTTCCTTGGATGTTTTTAAGCAGAGGCTGGCTGGCCACCTGTCTGGAGTGCTTTGAGGGTGTTCCTGCATGGCAGGGGGTTGGACTGGATGGCCTGTGTGGTCTCTTCCAACTCTACATTTCTATGATTCTATGATTCTTCTGTTTCTTCTGAAATAGCTGCTCTCAGTTTAGCATAAATTAATTCAGAGATGTCTGTCATTCTGTATTATTTTAGCTCCATGGTCCAGTCTCCTGGGACAGGCTACCTTATTTCTTCCCAAAGGTGTACCTGACAGGAGTTTTCCCTGAGTTTCCCCACCGAAAAGTAGGACGACCAAAGGAGTGGGATGGAGAGCTTTCACAATCTTCTTACACAGCTTTTTCTACACAGAGATTTTCTTTCTTTCTCCTTTTCTTGTAATAATAGAATTTAGGGTCACCTAATGAAATTGAGTGGCATTTGGTTCAGGATTTACTGAAAAGGGAAGGTCTTTTTCACATAATACATAATTAGCATACACAACCCGTAGCTCTAGGATACAGGCTGGTTTTTTAAAAAGATTAAATCCGTGGCAAACCAGTCTTTCTGCATGCCTGTTAGCATGTCAAGTAAAATATGCAACCAAATCAGATTGAGATGCCACAATCAGATGAAAAGAAGGAACAAAACCCAAGGAGCCTTGCTGATTTTTTTTAAACCTCCACAGAATCTGTTGGGGACAATACTTTTATTAGGACGAACCCACATACCATAAAAATGTGCAAGCTTCTGTGTTCTCCAGAACTCTTCATCAAACTAGGCAGTCACAATCTAATTCTGAAGCTTATCAACTTCTAGACACAGTGAGGTTGACTGTATCCATCGTGCACGAGGTGTCTGACTGTTCAGACCAGATCACTATCCCTACCGGTAGATGTATTTTGTCCTAATCTGGAAAGGCAGGTCTTACGTTTTTAGCCATTGCTACATCTTGACATTACAAAATAAAAATAGAAATTAATAACTTTGGAGAGGTCTCTCACTGTGTCTGATGGCCCTCACTTCTTTAGGCTAAGCAGCCATACCTGATTCTCTCAGCCCTCGTTGTCTATGATTTGAAAAGACAAACGCTCAGAAGCATCTTCCTTTTCCAGAGATTGCGATTCCTTCTTCTCACCCACTTGCCTTCCAACCTTCCCCTCTTTTATTTGCATTGCCTTGACCTTCTGTGGCAGCATAATCAGAATCATGGCTTGTCCCCTGTGGGGGGTTCCCCCATCCTTCCTCCCCACCCCCCCCAAAGCAAGCCATGGCTGACAGGTTGCCATCTCCCTCCCCCCTTCTCTGCCCTCTTAAATAATTCAGCTCCCTGTAGCTGCCCCTTGGCTCCATCTGCATCCCGGCTGCTGTTCGCTGGGCCCCTGCCGAGCTAACAACATAAGCCCCTCGCTTGGTAATTGCCAGATGAATAGAGGAAGACGGGAGACACCGGAGGGAAATGGGGGGTAGCAGTCAGGCAGGACTCGGTGGAGGAATGTAGGAGCCCGGCATGGTGTTTTTATTTTGGATTAATGGAATCTATGCCATAACTTGGTCTGGGGGGAATTATTTTGGATTACAACTCCCAGAATCCCCTGGATGATTCTGGGGGATTTAGGGAGTTGTAGTCCAAACAGCCTATCTTGTTGAGCTCAGGCCAGTATACATATTGTATCAGTTCCAGTCACTCTTTACCAAGTGATAATTTATTAGTTATGTGAATGTTTCTCATTTACACTTTTCCCTCTCCCCAGTGAGTTCATGGTAGAGTTGCTTTCTGCCATTTTAATCTTCATACACAAAAAAAACAAAAAACAAAAACCTCTGTAGGTAGGTCAGTCTGAGAGAGACAGAGTAACTGAGCCAAAGTCAACCAGTGAATTTCCTGGCTCTGTGGGGATTTGAACATTGGTCTCCCAAATCCCAGTACAAGAAGCTAAAAAGCTCACTACCGCATTTCACTATGCTGTGCTTGTAACCATTTTGCAAGCTTGTCATCAGTTCTGATCTGTTGGGCAGGGAAGAAAATTTCCCCACCTATCTGCGTTTGATCACCTTTGCTGGAGAAGTGGGGAGTACAGTTCTTGTCACTTGGCAGGATGATAACAGATGTCTTGCATAGCAAGTGGCGACACACACATATTGTGGCAGGTTGGCATCTGTCTTCACTAGGGATGTGTGAGACCACTTGTTTCCTCTTTGGAAAGTTTGCTTAGCTCCTGGAATAAGGAGACAGGCTGTAGCCCAAACAGTGGTGTGGAATCTGAGACAGAATCTGAGATAGATGCCAGAGTGCACCTTTAGTACTCACTGGAAAACTAAGCATGTCCAGTTGATGTCGTGGCATGGCCAGTGGACAATCTGTGAATGCTTTGAGGTGGTTAGAGCAGAAAAATGGTGATGTCTCTGGATACTTGCTGTACTGGAGGTCTTTGACCATAAGGCCTCACACAGTCAGGGGGTGGCCCTGAGGCACATAGTGTGTGATCTGAAGGTTCTGTAATGGCATGCGATAGATGGTGACACATTCAAGAGGCTTCTGGTAACCTGTAACCATGTTCCTCCCCTCTATGTTTTCATGATTCCTGGAATAGTAATAGGAGTTATTGTTATTTATTATGCCTTGTTTTGACTGTGTTCAGTTTTAACTTATATTGTAGACTGGCTTGGGTCCCATGTTAGGGGAAGAGTGGGCTATTAAACAGGTAAATAATAAATATTAGGTTAAAATATGGAGAATTGTACTCCTGGAAGCTTGATTCTTCTTTGAGCCGTAGTATTTAGCCCACCCTTTTGCATATTCCTTGCCTTTAAAAAAAAAGATTAAAATAGAAAAAAAAATCCTAGCGGGAGGGAAAATAGAAGTAGACTTTTTGCATTTGGTGGGAAGGCATGTCCTACAAGTGATCTGGGGTGGAAAATATGCTCATGCCTACCTTACTGTTATATTAAATTAAATATTAAGTTGTTTTCAGGGCCAACCATAACAATGTGGCCCTAAGTATGCCCTGTATAAATGGATAGAAACCACCCTTAAACCATGGTGTGAGTTCAAGAGCCATGCAGGGGTGAAATATTTTAAAAAAAACAGGTTTCTGAGATTTGAGTCCTTTTCTAGCATTCCTTCTCCTTGGTCCTTCACCCTCAATTAGCCTAGCCCCACAATCCTCCATGGTTTGGCAGTGAATGTCCATAGTGGGAAGCCTGCTATAGTCTCCCTGTAAAATTTGGAATTCCTTGTGGGAATGGCATTCAAATGCGAAAAGTGACCGGAAAGGAAAGTGGCACAGGCTAGCTTCTTAGTTGTTAAGATAAATAGATAGGAAGCGTTGGAATGGTTCTCAGAGCAGCTTATGTATCATGATAATATTAGAAGCCACAGTGTTCTTTCCCTCATGCTTATAATCTAAAAAGATATGTCACAAAAGGAATGGGAAGGGAAAAGGAAAACAAGAAAACTCAGTTGCAAGTTTGTAGTCTTCTGAGATTTCCTGGGAAGCAGGGAAGTTGAATAATTAGAAGAACAGTTTTTTTTTCTAGTCTCCATGGTACCTCTGAATCCACATGTTTACCTCCACCCGTATGAAAGAATGGCGCCATTCTTTCCTCCAGGAACATGTTCTTGAGGACACTGCTGTCATGAAACTAAAGATTGCCATTCACCGATTATTGATAGTAGCCCCACAGGATCTCCTCACACCTGTCAAAATGACAAGACTCTAGCTAGCAAATTGGCAGTAGCAGGACCATTGGATGTGAAACTGACACACAAAAATGGACAGGGAGTCCACCCTGGATCATCCCGACATTGCAAAGAAATCTGATGTAGCTTCCTGATTAGGAGCAGAAGTCTTGGTGTGGAAAGTCCCAAGTTTAGATATTTGCTTATGACACAAACTTAATACGTTTACAGAGGTTGTGGCAGCAAGATATGGGGCATTTTTTTTTGTCTATTTTGAAGTGTGTGCTGAATTTTCTTATGTTGCACCTCCCAACACTCTTTGTGAGATAAAATACACCCTTGACCCCAATATCTACACATCATGCTACACTTCAAATGCGTGAAATGGGACATACTTGTAAAAAATGCAAATGTTTAAAATGTGTAGAGTTGGAAAATGCATGCTAATGTGCATTATTCACTTGGGGAAATGATGTATAAAATTGCATACATTAGGGAAAGGACATAAATAAACTCATCTCTTATGGGAGGTGTACATGAATTTCCTCGTGGGGGCAAAAGGCAAAGTCACACTACCTGAGAGGAAGGCAGGACAGAATGGTAATGCAAGTGGGCTTTGGGAAAATGCCACAAAATCAAGATGGAGATTTTTTTCCTCACCCTAGAGGCAGCTCACCAAGTGCTCAGCAACTCTCCCATTTGTGCAGCCCCAAATAGCCATCAAAACCAGGAGGCAGATCGTGTCCATCACAGAGGTCTCTGTTTGCCTTGGTGGATCACAAGCTGAGCTGGCTTATCCCAGGCAAATGTATTGACTTAGGGGAAACTGATGGCTTTGAGTCAGGTATGGTGTGTGACTCTGCTCCAGGTTTTATTCCAAGCTTTGAAAAAGCCTCTCAGGGTGCTGTACCTTATCCTCCAAAATAGGCTCACACCTTGGAAACTTTCTTTAAAGTTTGGACTAAAATCCGACTGCCCTCTCCCATTGTCATTGGAGCCACATGCCACTACTGGAAGATGCTTTGTACTTGGCTTCTTCATCCTCAAGATATAGTTGGCTTGATGTGAAAACAGTGTGTAAGATACATGGAAACACACATGCACCTCAAGTGTCTTGGGATTCCTTGAATCTGGGTGGTATTAGACTGGACTTTACCTAAAGAATGAGGCAGCATTGCTGCTCAAAGCTGTGAAACAGAACTCTCTCTCTGAAAACAAAGTACTCTTATATTGTAATGCAGAGTTTTCTCCTTAACAACAAATCGAAACCTTTCCTTTTATCAGAAATATCTGCTGAGGGAAGTAGGGGAGGGGAAGATATATACGAAAATGGAAAATTGGCTGATAAGAAGTGAAAACTGCTAGAATTGTGCCTTTTGGTGTAGCTGTATTATATTTCAATCCGTACATATATCTAAGCCTTTTTCTTCATTTAAGTCCTCCTTTTTTCCCCATCTTTCATATTAGAGTCTCTCTCTCTCTCTCTCCATTCTCCCAGCCTCCTTACTTTGCAGTATCTCCATCTGTCATTCCACTATTCTTTTCCATTAGTCTCCCTACGTCTCTTTTCTCTTTCTCTCTCTCTTTTCAACCACCCATCCCCCTAAACCTCTCTGCCCCTCACCCACCCATACCCGACCCTGCCTTCCTGTCACCCATCCTCTCATTCAGAACAAAAGGACCCCTCCCCTTTTCCTTTCTACCCTGGAAAACTGCACTGCAGGGTGAGAATTCTCCCTTGACCAAGTTGTGTGGTGTGTGTGCTCCGTGTGCCTGTGTGTCTTTATTGATTGTTTGCCTTTTTGGGTGGTGGGTGGTAGGACTGGAAAGGCTGAACCTGCTGCTCACCCACTTGTACACACAGACACACCTCCAACAAGTTGGCGTGAAGGATGAGGGAAATAAATGCAGAGCTTCATTAACTCATGCCTTGTCTCCAGTTCCTTTTTGCTCTCTGTGCTGTAGTCCTTGGGGAGATGATGTTTTGTGGGGGAGGGGAGGAATCACAATTACACAGATGTGGATTCTGGGCTGTTTTTTCCCCCTTTTTTGCTAATGGTCTCTCTCTCTCTCTCTTTCTCTCTCTCTCTTTCTGTTACCAACCTCCAGCCACAAATCCCACAACAGGGTTTGCATGCTGCTCGCTGCTCTTTTGCTGTACCACTGCCCCAGTTTGGTGAGCGGCCCTGGCCCAAGGTGCCAGGGAAGATGGCCTCAGCGCCGGCCTCTTTGCTGATACTCTGGCCGTTGGTTTTCCTCCTCTCTGATCCAGCAGCATCCATCGAGTTTCCTGAAGGCTGTGAGTAGCAAAGGCATTAACATCTTTCCTCTCTATGTGGTTTGGAAGGGGTTGGTTGGGATCCACGGCTGGTGTGGATTTGTGTGTGTGTTTCCCACATGTGAGGTTTCTGTGGGGATGCATCCTTGTAATATTTTGTACAGTGGTGACTGGTGTTGGTGGGGGGGGGTGAACCATCCAGTCCAAGTGTGAGTCTGAAGTTTAAAGGAGATGTGCAAGGTGCTGAACCATATCCTAAAATGGGTTCTGTGTCTCAGATAGCTGCTTTAAAGTTCAGACTGAAACCCAGAGCAAATTAATTGACCCACCTATCCCTCTTCTATTATGTGTTTCTGCTTGTGGTTGAATCTCCACATATTCTTGTGAGGATGGTTTGTATTTCTTTTATGAGTCTCATCAGTGTTGCAGGCCCCTGTCATGTTTTTAAGTGCCTCTCTCTGCCTTTGTGTTATAATTCTTTCTAACAAAACAACAAATCTCACTCTCTCTGTCTACCACCTCCCAAGCCACTTTGATGGTACAAGTGAAAGCAGTACAGCTGGAAAGCTGAGAGGAGGGAGGAAGATGAGTCTGATTTGGAGGGAAGTTTCCAAGTGCCCTGTCCTGGTCTTCTACATTCACCATTGCCATAGTGAATACAGATGATGAGCACTGCTTTCTCTTGCAGGGGAAGGGCATCAGCATTCTGTGACACCAACAGCTGTTACTCCAATCCCTGCCTTCATTTCAGAACTACTTGCATGGCTAGCAACAACAAAAATCACACTAACGAAGGAAGTGTATGCTTCCCGATAAAGAAAGCAATGAGTCATAATTTATTGCAACTATACAGAGGTGTGTACCAATCAGCACACCTTCTTTAGAGACACAACTGAGTAGATGTATCAGGATTTGTGGAAATGGAGGCAGAGAGAGAGGGAGTAAGTATGGGCCACGGGAAAGAAAGGTGGGGCTGAGCTCATCTCTGGATAAGCCTGGGTTCTGGTACTCCCCCACAGTCTCATTATCATCACATTTCTATGCATGGTCTCACCATCTGGCGAATGTCTTGCTAGCCTCCTGATTTCTTTGGGGCTTTCAGCTTCACAGTTCCCCTTTTTGCTAAACTCACAACAACTCTGTGAGACAATTGATCACAGTTCTGTTTCTAGGTAGAAACACATTGGGTGTAGAGATAGTGGAGACATGTTTTTTAAAAAGGCCATCCAAGAGTGCCTATGGCTACGGTAGTGGTAGCTGTTTGATCACTGAGCTTCTAGACCAAAGCTCAGAAATATATTTCCTCAGTCACCACTGGGATGCAATAGAAAAATTTCTCCTGGCCCCTTGTGCTTTAACTATTATTTGCTACTTATAGGAGTTGTTGTGAGTGCCTCTTCTCTGTCAAACCCAATTCTCCTTTTGAATCTGTGTCCACGTTTCTCACAGTGAGGAACTGGGATTGCAGTACCAAGGACAGCTCACAGCACCCTGGAGGCAGGCAGGTGACTGTTTTTTTTTCAGCACTGTGGACAGAGCTCAGGGCAGGGATTTTTTTTTAACACCATCCTTTAATGCACTTTCGGACTGGTTATACCAGCTCCCCAGGTTGGCTTATGTTACACCGTACAACACTGGAAAGAACAGGAACAAAATCTGAGCTTTTTTGGTCGGACTGGATGTGCTCTATAATGAGGCTTAGTCTTGGAGAGGGGTCTGTGATGAGCCCAAAATCCTTGCAGTCCACCTGGAGAAGAGTGAAGAAAGTGAAGAGTGGTAGTGAGGAAAGGGGTGGGGGAAAAGGGCACCTGTTTTTCTAGTCTAAAGTGTTGGTATTTTCTCTCCCATTAGCAGCTGGACTTCTCTCAATGTTTGGATGAAACTGGCCCCTTTCATGCTGGCAATGTCCCTGTCTTGGAAGCAGTTTGTGCTCTTGGAACCAAATGCCATCATGACAAGGGTGGCAGATGCAGTTGTTTAAAACCCAGCCTGTCCAAAACATATGCAGAAGAGAGGATGCTGCACCAGAAATTCCTGTTGTACTACCAAAGGAGACTATGAGTGAAAGGAGAACTAAAGTAGAAGAGAGACAGCGTCAGGTGTAGTGGTTAGAGGGCTGGGACTTAACAAATCCAGGCTCACATCTGCATTGAGCCCTAAAACTCTTTGGGAGATCTTGGGCCAGTCTTCTGCCTCAGCCTGGTTATTATGAGGATAAAATGTGTGTAGGCAGAGACAGGCATGAAGCTCATGAGTTTGAGCTCATGAAAGACAGCCAGGATACAAATGTAATCATGGAACAGTAAGAATGAAACCTCTTTATTGCCAGTGCATATCCCCCCCCCGTGGTCCCTCTCTTACCAAAGGTCTTTCTGATACTGAAATTAACTTGGGAAATTACTGTATTTTCTGGTATATTAGACATACCCGTGTATAAGACGCACCCTATTTTCAGACTATATTCTTTAGGAAAAAATATTTTAGTATCTTGTCCCCATTCCAATCATTTCTGCCTAGTTGGGAGGACCTACCTGCCGAGTCAGAAAGAACAGGAAGGGTATGTGTGTGTGTGTATGAAAGTAGCTCCTTTCTCCCCCGTTCCTGTTGTCTCTGCCTCGGTGGGGAGAACTCCCCCCAGGCCAAAAGGAACAGAAAAGTGCCTTTTCTTTCCTTTTTGCCTCTGTGGGGACTTTTCCCCACCCAGGCACCTGTGTGAGCACTCCTTTCATCCCCCTCGCTTTCCTATGACCTGGCAGGAGTTATCGTATTTGCTGGTGTGTAGGACACACTCCATTTTCAGAAGGCATTTTATACACTGGCAAATATGGTACCTGCTAATGAGAAAAGACTAGGGGCAAGTCAGGAAGGAGTAAGGCTCAGCAGTCTTTAACCTTGGACCCATTTTATGCTCTAGCAGTTGGATACCCCTCCCCACCTTATACATGATCTGAGCAAATGCAGGTTTGACCTAATGGGTTTTTGGCAGACTTTGAGAAAGTGATTTTTTTGCAGTGGGGATGGGATTCCAGCTTTCTGAATTTCTTATCAGCATAGATACTTGAACATGCTGGTTGGGGATTTTGGAAGTTATAATCCAAAGAGTGACTTTTATACATTCTGGTCTCCCATATTCACTGTTGGCTTAGTGAAATCTTAGGCAACTTAGTGCCCTCCAGATGTTTTGGAGTATAGCTTTTGTCAGCCCTGGTCAATATGGGCAATGATTAGAAAGTATGGAAGTTGTAATCCAAAGACTTTGAAGTATTCCAGACTGCCTGTTCTTGGCATAGTATAGAATGAGATAAACTTTCCACTTCCTTATACAGCAGTAATTGGGTAGTTCCTGCTGTCCTTTCAGAACTAATTGTCACTGTGGTACACTTGGGCCTGGGCTATATTTTGCAGGTGAAACTCACATTAGAAAACCCTGCACTTAGAAAAAGAGCATGTTAGGGAAATGAGTTATTTAGCCTTCTCTCTGATATGCTAGCTTGTTATATGCAAGTTGTTGTTGTTGTTTTTCGTGTTCTCACACCTACAATCTAAAGGTGTGAAGCCTAGATACAAGTTTGTCTCCTCCAGGAGACTCAGGCCTCAGTTGACCTGATCTGTGATATGAGTGGATAGTAGGGAATACCCAGAAAGCCAAGTAGTCTGAAATCCTTGGTAAATTTTAGTTACAGAGTAAGATGTGCATTGGATGCTCATCTGTTCCTTTCCAAAATGTTATAAAAAGGGCTCTGATTGAGGGTCATAAGAAGAGCTTGAGGCAGTAGCTTTTTGGATTACAGCTCCCAAAATCCATGGTGACTGGTGGATTCTCAGGGCCGTAGTACCCAAAGTCACTTTCCTAAGCACTGTCTGTGCCTGTGAGGGTCAGTGTAATCCCCTGCATTCATCTTGGGCCATCTGGTAAGGTGCTCCACAGTGTGATGTTTCCCCTGCCCTCCTTTCTGCCAGAGCCACATTCTGTGGCCACTGGGGTTTCTGTGGGAAAGGGAGATGATTGCTCCCAGTGGTGGGTGTGGTGAAACATCAATCCTGAAATGACTGAAGTGGCTCTGAAGAAGGCAGCCCCGCTTGGGAAATTGGTTAGGGACAGAGAGAGTGCTGGCAGCCTCTGTGTACAGCTTCCCATGCAGAAAGGGTTGAATACTGAATAATAGGTGCCAGTGTGCCTGCTGGCTGCACCTGTATGTTTCCAGCTGAGCCTCAGTCTTTTACTGCAATGACAGGTGTGGAAGGATGATGAGAGCAGTAGCATTTTTTGTTGCATCAGCCAGTGTGGTGTAGGAGTTTGAGCATTAAACTAGGATTCTGGTAGAATCTGCCATGGAAACCCACTGGGTGATTTTGGGCCAGTTGCACCGTCTCAGCCTCAGAGGAATGCAACGGCAAACCTACTCTGAATAAAGCCTGCCATGAAAACCCTAGGCTAGTCACATCAACTTGGTTCGGTATGGATGATTTCTGGTCTGGGTGAGAGGGCAGAAGTGTTTTTTATCGCATCTTGCAAGGAAAAGTGCCAAGGATCACCTAGCCCTAGGACAGGGGTAAGGAACATTTGATCCTAGATGTTTTGGACTTAAAATCCTGCAGTCTTTAAACCATTGACCGTTCTGGTGGAGGCTGATGAAGTTTAAGGTCTGGATACCCAAACATTCCCCAAACCAGTCTTAGAACCTGTTTGGTCCTGGAACTGATTTTTGGAAGATGAGAAGAAAGGGAGAAATCATATGCAGGAATGGGAAATTTTTAGGCCTCAAGATCTTTTGGACTGGAGCATGTCTTTCAGTCCTATCAATTAATCACAATGGGACCTCATTCACCTTGGAATGAGAACCGAGAGATTTCCAAAAGGTGTGACTGATGTGAGCAAGACAGGTGTATATTTTCAGAAGTCCTGCCTCTGGACTTGTGTGCTAGGCTTGAGTATATTGCACGGCCTTTCCAGATTCAGGACTGCAGGAGGATCTCCAAGCCATTGCTTTATGGTGAACAAATCTGTATGTTTATTGCCTTTCATATCCTACCTTTCCTTCAAGGGGCTTGAGGATGTACAAGATTCCTCCATTGTATTTGTTTTATCCTCATAAAATTTTCTGTGAGGTAGATGGAGCTGTTTGATTAATTACTGATTGAGAGAAAGGGAGGGAGGGAGGGAGGGAGGGAGGGAGGGAGACGGACAAACCTGGCCAGAGGTCAACTGGGGATCTTCATAGCTGGGGGATTTGAACCCAGGGCTGTCTGCTAACTGGTACTTTGCTAACCACACAGTTCAATTGCAGCTCCCTCCATCAAATGTCTTCAGCATGGCAAACATGGGGTTATTACTTTTTATCTATACAGTTGAGATAACAGCAATTTGTCTTAGCTACCAGAGCAGCTAATTTGAACACAGAGCTCCCAGATATGAAATAAATGTTATGTATTTGTACCTGTGAATCTCTGTATAATTCTGAGTTCCTGCAGAATGCTTTTCTGTCACTAAGCAATGGCACCTTGTCCTCATGCATTTTGGAGTGAGAAGCACGGCGGGGCGGGGGGGATGCCAAGAATCTACCTGATTTATGCATGTACCACATCCCCTCTTTCTCTCTTTATAAATTAGCCTCATGTCTACCATTCCCATGAAAATATGTTAACAATGTGGATGAAATGCCTCCACCCCCACATTTAAAAGATACAACTTATGCTGGTCCTGCAGCTAAATTTCACATTGCTGCTTGGTAGCTGTTCACTTTCACTGTCTCCAGCAGGGCTAACTGATTGTGGCTGAATTCAATTTCAAAGCTTCCTGTCCCAGTTTACAAAGAGTGTACAGAATTTTAATTGTGTCCTTTGCGGTGTCTGCAGTTCTTTTTGCTTGCGTGCCGCAGCTGGGAGTGTTCTTCTTCCTCCTTCAAGGAATTCCCAAAAATGTCAAACATCAGTGGATGCAAGGCACATGACTGTAAAATGCCAGTTGTTTCTACTTTGCAACTGGCCTTGATCCATTAATAACATACCCTTTGGGATGTGCCTTTACTTCCACTTGTGAGCTCATGATAGGTGATAGCTTTTTTTCAATCCTGATATTTCTAATTTGCTTATGAGGATGTTAGCTGGTCAGCTAGTGTCTAGCAAGGATGCTGAGCACGCGTACGTGCGTGCACACGCACATTGCATTGCTCTTGTCCATGAAATGAGTTACTTTGTCAAAGACGGGAAATTTATTTTTGTCTTTGCATGATTTGTTCCACTCAAATCCATGTTGGATCCTTTGCATGCTTTACAAATCAATTATTTCCTGAATTCCACTGACAACTTCACAGGGATAGACGTTAAGCTGACAGGCTTTGTAATTTGTTTCCCTGGTTGGCTTGCCCTTTGCTGGTCTGCTGGAGCCGCTAAGCCTCCTCAAAGAGGCCAGAAAGTATTCCTGAGATCTCTTTACCAAATTCCTTCTACACCCCAAGGGTGTTGTTTACCAGGATCCGATCACTTGCTTTCATTTAAAGCAGAATCATGGCATCCTTGTTCTTCCAGGTTGTGGCCTTGGTGCTAGATATCTGCTAGATCTTTCCAGAAAAAAAAAAGTTCTTTTCTGTAATGCTGCTTTATCTGAGCAGTTTGCAAGCCAAACAAAGGATTATTCCTTTCTTCATGTAGTTAAAGAAAAATAAGGCAAGATTAGCTTTGCAACAAGGGATGGGAATGGCAATTCAAAAAGAAAAACTGTGAGATATGAGCTTTCAAGAGCTAAAGAGTGAGGAGTGAGCATCCTGAAACAGAAAAGAAACAGGAGCAGCAAAGCTTGTATTGGTCTTAGTCACTGAGTATTCATTATACCTTTTACAGTGATAATGATATCAGCTTTGGCAACCTGACACCCTCCATGTGAGTTGGATTACAACTCTCAGTGTCCCTTTCTAACAGGAAACCTCTTTGCTTGCATTTTTGTTTCATTTTTTGGGGGGGGAAAGTGGCCAGTACTTAAAGTAGTGGTGTATCTAAGCTCAACAGCGCCTAGGGTAAATGTGGAAGTTACGCCTAGATGCTCCTTCTCCTGCCATAGCTGTTCTGGGCTGAGGAAGACCCTGGAAGACGGTAGGGAAGTGATGGGCAGGAGGGCTGCTGCTTCTGCTGCCGCCTCCGCACTGGGCCAGGAAGGACCCTGGAAGGGGGCTGGGTGGAGGTGGCAGGCGAGAGGGCTGCTGACGCTGCTGCTGCTTTCACCTCCGCATGGACCAGGAAGGTCCCTGGTGGGCACAGGGGCCATGCCTGGGTGGGATGGTGGGAAGGGGGTTCAGCTTTTTTCACCCCCTAATATTGGTGCCCAGAGATGTGCCCCAGTTCCCCACCCTAGATAGACCTCTGACCTAGAGCAGTATGAATTTGCTGGTCTACAGCACCCTTCCTCAGTCCTGCACTCCAAGTGTGTTGGATGGCAACTCCCATCACTGCTAGCCTGCAGCGGCATGTGTGTGTGTGTGTGTGTGTGTGTGTGTGTGTGGCAATAATATTTGTAGTCCATCATATCCAGAAAGGCACCAGTCTGGAGCTGGGGCATGCTGATTTGTGCCCAGCCAGATTAGACAATACTGTGGAAATGTATGAACTCCTAACTCTTCTTTTAATTGAATGGCAGCAACAGAGGCTGCTGTGATAGAGTAGAAGAGCAGAAAGGCACAGGCGAGTTGGACAGGAGAGCCTGGAAATGTTACTTTCTTGGACTGTATCTCCCAGTACCCCAAAGCCAATATGGCAAGTAGTCAGCCTGGCTGGCAATTCTGGGAATTATAGTCCAAATAAAGTAACATTCCACAGTTCTGATAGAGGGCAGGTACTTAATCCTTTCCATTGCTCAAAATGGCATTCCTCCAAACATAGTTTAAGGTGCTTGTAGGTGTCAGGAGAAAGATAACATGGATTTTGACCAAATAGCAGGCGAGGAAGGGATTAAAGAGAGCTTTCCCCCTCTGCCTCATTTTCTCTTGATGGAATTCAGACTCCCGTGCAACTGCCTTTCATAAAACAAACACCCCTGGAAACTTGTCCAGCATTATCTAGATCATGGGTTGGCAAAGTGTGGCCACAGGCCACAGACATCTCAGGGCCAGTTTGGTGGCCCCTAGGGCTATCCAGGGGTCAAATAGATAGATAGATAGATAGATAGATAGGTAGGTAGATAGATGTTTTTCCAGAAACAGAGCCAACATGATATAGTGGTTTGAGTATTGGACCTGGAGACTAGGATTCGATTCCCTGCTCAGTCATGGAAACCTACTGGGTGACATTGGGTGCATCACATGTACTCAGCCTGAGAAAACTCTGGCCATTACTGCATGACACTCTTATAGCACGATATTCCACTTTCTACCTCCTATGGAATCCTGGAGCTTGCAGTTTCGGGAAGGGCTCCCAGAACTGCAAACCCCAGGATTCCATAGGAGGTTGAAAGTGGAATCATCGCCTATAAGAGTGTCATGCGGAAATGTTCTCTGTGTGATAGGCTTGCCTTATGGTCACCATAAGTTTGAAATGACTTGAAGGCACACAACAACAACAACAACAACAACAACAACAACAGTGCTTCAGAATGCCAGTATCTGTACACTCTAGGTGGTGTGGAGGGCATCTCCACCATGTTTGGAGGGCACCTATTAGTCAAAAACAATTTTTGCAATTTTTTAAAAAAATGTTTGTTTCTAAATGTTCCAAAATGTCCACTAGGGGGCATGGGTTGTATTTCCATCTCATTTTGGAGGTAGACCCAGGAAACCCCAAACAAGGTGAAAATGCCCCTCCCGTACCCCCTAGGAGTAATCTTTTATTTGTTTATATATAATTTATTTTGTGGGAGCAGGCATGGCCATCCAAGCTCTCTTAATGCAGCCCTCTAACCTTCCACAGGTGACCACTCCTGATGCAAATGGCTGTTCTGGCTGAATCTCCCCTAAGCTGGTTCCCTTGGGACTGCCGTGGGAGGAAGTCTGGCACCCATTGTCCAGGAGGAGAATGGCTTCCTTACTCCCCTGTTCTTAATTGCTTAATTACTTTCTGCATAGCTTTTCTGCCTTCAAGGCAGCTCACTGCTATTGAATACAAGTTACCATTAAAACCAGTACTGAAATGCAATTAAATCCTACACAATAAAATGATGGCAGAAACACAGAATTAAAAGCCTGACATGCCACAGCAGAACCAGAAAAGACAAAAGAGAAAGGAAAAGGAAAGGAAGGAAGGAAGGAAGGAAGGAAGGACGACGGAAGGAAGGACGACGGAAGGAAGAAGGGAAAATATTTTCTAAAGCAGCCTTCCATAGAAGCCCTGTAAAATAATTAAGCCTCATATAGTAGGGTAAAAACAAACAAACAAACCACCTTGCTTTTTGTGAGTTATGGTGTGTTTTTGGACTGCAATGGGAATTGGCAGGTGTATAAAAGGCCCCATATAGAAAGAGCTGTTTCTGTATATAGGAGCTTTTGGTTGTCCATCCAAACATCAAGAGCCAAAAATCTGTAAGTGGAATAAAAGTAATATAAAATTAGATGAGATAAAATGTATATTGGGGTGTGAAAGGGCTACCTGCATGTGTCCCTGGGCCCTTCTTTTGCAGCCTGTGAAGTCCCTGAACTACACCCCAAAATTTTTAAAGATCTGGATATGCATTTTGTCTGAAACTCATGTCCAAGTGATCCCACTGATGTGAAAATGTTCACTAATGCCCCCAAATGCCCAAAGCCATCCCTGCATACACTTCTTTCTTTGGTAATTTCCCAGTCAAAGTTTGCCAGCATGGCGTAGTGGTTTGAGCACTGGACTATGACTCTTGAGACCAGAGTTTGAATCTCTGCTCAGCCATGGAAGCCCACTGGATTACCTTGGGCAAGTCACACTCTCTCAGCCTCAGAGGAAGGCAAAAGGAAATCCCTCTGAACAAATATTGCTAGGAAAACCCCATGATAGGTTCACCCTAGGGTCACCACGAGTCAAAAATGACTTGGAGGCACACAGCAACAATGTATGAAAAAACAGGCATTTCCCTTTGTTGTCAAGGGGATGTATGACCCCATGTGGGATGTGCGTGTGTCAGTGGGAATTGGCCCCAACCCTTCTGCAATTGCTACCCCAATGTTCGCTTCTTGTCTTGCGGGTATTTATTGACTCTGGTGTCCATATAAAGAAAAAGAAAAATATTTCCTTGCAGTAGGGACCAACTTCTTGACAACTAGAGCATGAAAATACTGCTTTGCTGAATCATGGTTGGCCAAAAAATAGCATGGGACGGCTTTTGTCCCAATAATGTAACCCAAAAAATCCCAATGGCAAAAATAGATGTTTCTGATTTTTTTTTCCTCGTAAGAAAAATATTCTGCAGAACAAGTGGCTGAAATTGTTTACGGCTGCACAGATGACAATGTTGTAGATTGCCAACATTGTAGATCTAGTACTGTGTGGATTTTGCCATAAATCATGATGGTCAGCTTGCGCATCTTTAATTGCAGGGGGTTTGCTGAGGGCTCCAGTGCTGAAAAAGGCCTTGACTCTTGTCCATATTAGTCTGATTTCTGAATAAAGAGATACTTACAGCAGAGATCTGGAGGTAACCTTGGACGTATAAGAAAATTCAGGGCTGATCGATATAAAAGAATGGAAATTAAAAGTCCTGGATATGGTAGCGATAGAAAAGTTAACTTTTTGACTTAAAAATAAACCAATCCAGAGCTTTGAAAGAGAATGGCAAGAAGTGATGGATAAAAGAATAAGAAAGGGAAGAAATAAAGAAAGATTGTTAAAAAGATTGTTAAAAAGGTGGATAAGGTAAACTAATGCTGAAACAGATAAAGCATAAGTTGCAATGTAACAATGTTAAAAGTAATAGTATAAGATTGTTTGTTAAATAGAAACAATGTATGTATGGAATGCAAACTCAGATTCAACTGGAAAAAAGATGCTTGGAAGTGGGGAGGGGGATTTATTTTTTATTTTTTATTCAAAATTTCAATAAAAATTATATTAAAAAAAAGAAAATTCAAGGCTGGTGCCAACCATCAAGGCCCCCTAAAGTACCGAAGTTTGGGCCTTAACTGTGTCACACTCTTGAAAAAACATTGTTGGTTGTATTTATCAATTAGTCCCTCATTGTTTTCATTGTTTTCCAGTATATAGAGCAGCGGCTCTCAACCTGTGGGTCACGACCCCTTTGGGGGTCGAACAACCCTTTCACAGGGGTCGCCTAAGACCATCGGAAAATAGGCTCCATTCCGTCCTTGGTGGTGGTGCTCAAGCGCGAGCCACGCGCTCGCGTCCTCCTGCCCCTTTGGCAGGAGTGCATGTGGCCACAGTGTCGCTACAGCAGGAGTGGTGGTGCGCAAGTGTGAGCCACATGCTCGCGTCCTCCTGCCCCCTGTTCAGAAGGGACTGAAATCGCTCCCCTTCTCCGCTACCAGGAGAACCTCCCGTCTGATGGGCTTGCTTGGGGGGTGGCAGCACAGGGGCAGGCCCCCTCTTCACCATGGCCCCTGCCCCACTCGCCACAGAGGGGGGTGCTGTGGAAAGGCCGGGGGGGCCGGAAGGCGGCACTTTTCTGGGGGGGCGAGCTGCGCCTGGCACAAAAGAAAAGGCGCTGGGATTCCTCCCCCCCCGGCCAGTGTCAACACTCTGGAAACTTTTCCCACACTGCCCCCCCAGCGGAAATGAGAGCGAAGCAGAAGCAGAGCTGGGGGGTGTTCTTGGAGTTTTTTTCCCGGGGGAGACGCGCAGCTCCTCTTTCCCTCCCTGCCCTCCCCCCATTCCTGGCTGGCGAGGCGGCCTTTGCTGGAGGGGGGAGGCATTGTAAATAATAAATAAATAATGTTATGGTTGGGGGTCACCACAACATGAGGAACTGTATTAAAGGGTCGCGGCATTAGGAAGGTTGAGAACCACTGATATAGAGGAAAGGGAGATGCTAGTGGCCTCAGTCCAACATTTCTTCAGCATAGCGTAAATGTCTGCATGTGGACCTATGTTACATTAATCCAAGGACCTCTTGTCAACCTACTGTAAAGCCGCTAAAGCACCCCCATGTGGCTAGCAGGTAGGACCAGGGGGAACCTCTGCTACATCTCCTATAGCCGGACACATAATAATTACAGCCGTACTGAGACCCCTGGAGAATCATGGTGGATCTTAGTACTGATGTCATCATTTTGCATCTGGCTATGGGGATGTGAGTAGATGCTCCTTTGATCCTGTTTGCTTTTCATGAAGAACAGAATGATTTTGGAGGTGGCTTTGGGGCTTTATAGTATGTTGTAGGAGGGACCTTGGGCACTGTGGAGGAAGGAAGGCCATGCCAATGCCTGCAGCATCCGAAAAAGGGCATACACATGTGTAACGGACCATTATGTGTTCATGTATCCCTAACAGGATGCTGGCCATAATTTATTACTGATTGTGCAAAAGAAACAAAGTAGAAGGGACACAGCAGTATTTTCTTCAGACTAATTAAAAGTGCAGCACAATTGTATGATAACTGAGTTACTTAAAATTTTAAAATAAAAGAAGAAAATGATATTCTGATTATATCTTGATCATTTCATTTGATGATGTGCTGTCATTACCTTGCTCAGTACCCAGTAAAATACAAGGTGGGAGAGCAAGGGGTGAAATGTTCATTGGCCTGTTGGAATAACAAAGCATAAGCCATCCCTGGAGACAATGAATGCAGCAAGACTTGGCTATATTGGAGGGCATGTGCTCTGTATGAAAGAGGCCCTGGGCTCATCCTGCCAAATTTTGTACTTTAAGAAGATCTGGGAAATATCTTTATCCAAGAACCAAATCAGTTGTGACACTGATCACCTGATTATCTCTTATGGAACCTGTTTTTTTATTTACTAGATAGCAAGATAAGGAGTGTGATCTGGCTGGAGACCAAGCCATAAGAGAAGAGAATCATAGCAGGCTCCTTATATCATACCAGTGGTCCCTCTGACCCTGTGTTTGGCAGCAGTGGCTCCTCAGATACTGGTGGACTGCAATTCCTATAAACCTTTAGCCAGCATAGCCAACAGTGGCTCGTATCCTATTAGGGACATACATGCGTATAAGTTCCCCTTTACATGTGTATACAATCAGCTCTCCATATCCACAGATTCTGTATCCACAGATTCAACCAACTGTGGCTTGAAAATATAATCCCCCACAAAAAATCCAAAAAGCAAACTTTTATTTTGTCATTTAATGTAAGGGATGCCATTTTATTACACCATTGCAAATAATGGGACTTGAGCATCCACAAATTTTGGTATCCATGGGAACCAAACCCTCCTGGATACTGAGGGCCCACTTTATGTCCTTTTCCAGATGCTTCAGGGGTTGTATTCCCTTCCTTCCTTCCCAGCACCCAAATGTCTACCCTGAATTATTGAACAGCTTCTGATGTCATATCAAATAATGACATCATTGTTGAGATCTGGCAGGGCCCTGCGGGAGTCTCAGAACTGCAGTAATCATTTTCAATCCTGGCCACTGCCGATGAAGGAGGAATGGCTATTCAAAGAGCTTCAGAGGTTATTTGGTAAGTGGACAAGGGTGATATATGAGTCAGCCTGTGTGGGTCCTAGGCCCTTTTCGCACCTTACCTGGTGCCACTGGGATCGTGCGAAAAGCCTCCTCCAGGAGGGAATTGCACCCCCTGCTAGACGGAAGGAAGCACGATAGCTCCACCCCTTCCTTCTCCAGTGCAGCCAGGTACTTTCCCAGCCTGCGCTGGGGGAGGAAGCTTGGCCAGGTAAGCTCACACTTCCTGAGGTTCCGCATGCCAGGTAAGTGTGGGAGGGACACAGGAGGAATGCACAAATTGTGGGTCATTTTTGGCAAAGAGCCGAAAATGATATAATCCGCGATTGCTGCGGGATCGCTACGGGAGCAACACGCTATTGCGAGAACATCATGCGGAACCATCCTTGTGATTCCGCATCGTTCCCATGGCTATTTCACATTCGAAGGTGCATGCGAAAAGGGCCCTAGTGTTTTACACTGTGAGATATAGAGGATTTCAGCCAGTAAGGGATTATGTGGCTCACAGTCCAGCAGCATCTGCAAGGCAATGTATTTTCCATCTCGATTTAACCCAGTATTGCCAACATTTGCCATGGTACAAATGCAGCCCTTCAAATGTTACACTGAACATGGAATCTTCTGTAAGCCAATGGTGTACATGACCATTAGACTTTTGTCTCTTTTGTGGTCCCAATCCGGTTCCACTCTCCCTGGAGCTGCTGTTTGACGCAGAAGAAATGCTGCTATTGCTGCCAGGGGAAGCTTTCATTTGGCAGCCGTGAAGGGACAAATAGCAGCCATGAAGGGACAAAATTCAGCAGGGGGGATCACCCCAGAGTCGAAGAACTTAAACCCTCTTCCATCTTCTGAATTAGATGAGGCACTCTACCCCTAATGCGTATTATTTAATAAAGGAGGAAAAAAAATTCGAGGACCAGTTCCATGGTTATGGATTGTTATGGATGGGCCTAATTTGAATGCTTTTTAGCAGTTACAACAGATAATTCTAGGCTACACGGAGCAGCGGCTCAATTCCTTTTGTAACACTGCTTTACGTTACAATATTCCAAATCCATAAACCCATATGTATTAGGTTTAGAACAAAACATGCAAATGAGATATGTTTGTAGACATGAGGCAAGTTTGCCAAAATGTGTTGATATCCATAATGTTTAATTGTATTTTCCTTAAATGTATAAAAAGGGCATAGAATTTCAAATTACAACTAAGATTGCAAAAAAATCAAACAGCCATCTGAGAAGGGAAAGACAGAGTGATCCTTTCCTTTTTAACCAATAAAGAAGGTTCAGAAACTCTTGTCTATGAGTCTTTCTGCATGTCCATATTGGTTATTGATGTTTACAAATTTAGAACATTTGGATGCATATACAGAACTATTTCAAGCAGGCTGACTCAGAAGTAAGTCCCACTGAATTCAAAGCAGCATGGTCCCTTGTAATGGTGTTTAGGATTGCAGCCAAAAACTGTATTACATAATAATTTGTGCAAAGTTGTAGTAACTTTAATATGGCAATTTTATATTCCTCAAGTTATGTATTAGTTGAAGACAACTCATTCCAAACCAACATATTGCTGTAAGAAATTGAGCTGTCCACAATAGATGCAGTATGACTTCATCTTGGGATCCATCTCTCAGTCCTTTCAGGAATTCAGTTAAAATCACTACCAGGTCTAAACAGATGATGATGATGGTGATGATGATGATCACCATAATTTCTAATAATCTATAGAATTCTCTCTCAGTTTTTCTTTTTTGACCTTCATGTCTACCTATGTACCCTGAAGGCACCAGACCCCATCTGATCTTGAAAACTAAGTAGGGTCAGATCAAGTTAGTAGTTGGATTGAGGACTACCAGGGAAGACCAGTATATTTCAGAGGAAGATAATGGCAAGACCACCACTGAGTATTCCTTGCCTAAGAGAACCCTATGAAATTCATTGGATCACCATAAATGGACAAATGACTTGAAGGCATATACAATACAACATTATGTGGTCTTCCTTCCGTAATCTTTTGCTCTCAAGTCAAGTTGCAGTTTGCTTAACTTCTTTTGGAGCAGTTCTCCAGTTAATATGAGCTCTTTCAGGCCTCACCCTTCCACCTATGCAACTTCTTGCTGCCTCATCTCTTCATGTCTGTGTATCTGTCTCTTCCCTTTATGTCTGGGTGAGCAGACAAGTAGATTCCCAGGAGACCTTTTTCCTTCCCCTAATTGGACTGGAGTCTCGTTCCAACCTGTCGTTGAGTCAACCAGATGCAGCACTCCCAACAAAAATCAATTCGGCTTCTATTAAAGGGTTTGGGGAATGAGCAGTCAGAAGTCTGACCAGAGTTTTGATGTGATCTATGGCATGACATGAGCATCACCTTTCTCCATCCCAGTGTGATGTGTGTGGGGATTCTTTCAGAATACAATTTCTCTCAACCTAAAGCCCATCCACAGTAAGACTGTCAGCAGCTCAGCCTCCTCTTGTAACTTTGAATTTTGAAAACTGTTGGCTTGCCAGAGCAAATTCTACACAGTAAGACAGCCAGCTATTCAGCCCTCTACCGTAACTGTGTCTTTTAACAACAGCTTGCTCTGCAGCATTCAAAGAAAATAGGGTTAATCTACAAGCACTCTGCACATCAGGTTGCTGTTAGATGTACATGAGCAGCTCAGGCCACTTATCTTGCCACCTTCCTGCTGCCCCAGTCCATGAATAACCTGAGTTATTGCCACAGCTCTCCCACCACTTGCACTCCCAAATTGGTCCTGGAGCACCCAATTCCTTGCCTGGAGAAGAGGTAGAAACTTTTCACAGCAGGAATCCCCTGAAAGCTCAGTTGGCAGGTGGTCTGTGCAGCTGACCACTGCTGGTTCTAGCACTGGCGAAATGAAGGGCTCTAGCTCGGTGGTAGGGCACCTACTTTGCGTGAAGAAAGTCTTAAATTCACCAGAGTATCTTCAAATAGGGCTGAAAAAGACACCACCAACTGTACTGTAATCTGGAACTGTTGAGAGCTGTTGTCAGACACTACAAGAAAAAGGATGGCCAACTTTAACAGAGTTGGGTCAAATTCTGGTAAAAATGAAAAGCAAACCCAAAGCAAAAGTGGGTAGAAGTCCACTTTTGGTTTTGAATTTTTATTTAATATTTGTTTTTTTATGTTAAAACAGTGCAAGGGCATTATCTGTGACTGTTTTAAAAGAAGAACTGTTGATCCTGGAGTTTTCCAGCAGAGGCAATTCACTTTATTTTGCCAGAAAAATGACAGATCAGGGGAATTGGGGCGAGTGTCCAGGGACAAAGAAGGAAGCTTGGGGCCACATGTGAGCCCAGAGCTGCACTTTACCCATCCTATTATTGACCACAGGTGGGCCATTTATGGTCCTCTGGCATAGTCGTTGGTGGGAAGTAGAAGGAGCTGAAATCTAACAAGATCTCATGAACTATCTGTCTCCTATACCTGCTTGAATTTCTTTCGCAGGAAAGAATGTGCAGGGTGTCTTTATAATCTGACAACAACATTATGGGGGCCTGCAACCTCACATCCTGCATGCCGATATCTGGTTGCCTCTTGGGATGTATCTGTGGGTGGTTGAAATGGAAGCATTGTCCCCCATAAGAATTCTGCTCCCCACCAATGAAATTTTCCTTCAGAAATTTACCCCAAACATCTAGCACTGCAGAGTGAGATAATGGAAATCATTCACACTTAAAACTCCTCTGTTTGTTATGTTCTCATTCCCTTGGTCACTCTGCCAGCCCCTATCTTTGGATGCCTAAATTCTATTTCCAAATGCTCACACAGTGTTTTAGGTTACTGCAATGCTAGAAATTTGGAGACTGAAGGATAATTTTATTTCGGGATGGAATTCTTATTTGAGAAGACGATGTCCTTATTTTGCCCTCCCCTTGGTTGCCTCTCTACTAATGCTCACTTACATGCCAGACTAACACTCACATATGCTGATTCTGCATATCTACCCTCTGGCTGTGTATTACACACTCAGAGAAATCCAGCATGTCCTGAACACATGTTTATATTTCCATATTGTACAGGAATGAAAAGATGGAGCAATCTGTAACAAATGCTTTTCTTTCTTTTTCCCTTGCTTCCTTGCTGGTGCAGATAACCGGACAACCTGTGAGTTTTTCATGAAGTGGGTGAGGGTGAGGCTGGATTCATAGTAGGGAAGCCAAGTGTAAATGAGGACAGAGCTCTTGCACCTCTAATCTTTTGGCAGGAGACGGAATTTTCAGAAGGTTTATTTGAAATTGAATTAAGTAACTATTAAAGTTGCTGTGAAGTGTTCTCTTCTGAGCAATGATTAAAGGTACAAGGATCCTGACCATTTCTGCATTTAGCCACTCAAGATGGGAGACTGAAAAGCAGGGAGAAGTTGGAGATGGCCTTGATTGGGAGGGGGCACACCTTCAGGATTCTGAATCTTTATGATGTGGTTGTTACAGAGCTTGGAAATTTTACTTTTTTGGGACTACAGCTTCTAGAATCTCCAGCTAGCTTGGCTACTCTTGTCCTCCAAAAAGGCAACTTTCTCAAGCCCTAAGTCCTTATCATAGCCTTCTGTAGGGTAATTAGAGAAGACTTCTCCAACCTCCTGCCCCCACCCCAGATATGGAGAACTCTGTTTCATCCTTACAGTCTGAGTGGGATGGGAATTGTAATCTAACACATCTAGGGGTGGGCTGGCAGGTTGGAAAAGTCTGTAGTGTAGCCTTCCCAGGGAAAAGTGTGGTCATTAAGGGATGGAACCACATACACCCTACAAATCTTCTCCCTTGTTAACTCTCCTGCATATCTCTCTGTTCCCAGTGCTTCAACCGCCTGAATTCCAAGAACAGCCTGAGAAGGAGATTGTTATATTCCCCACTGATGAGGTGACCCTGAAATGCGAGGCGAGTGGGAATCCCCCAGTGGAGTGAGTATGAAAAAGAAGGCATTGCATCCTTACCTCACATCTTGAAAGTGTGGTCTTTTTTTTGGCCTACAGTTCCAGAATTCCCCAACCCAGTATAGGATTTTGGAAGGGGTAAAATAAGAAAGCAATTTCCCCAACTTCTTTTTCGAATTTCTGGAAAAGAATGTTGTTGAGAATTTTCTCCTGAAAGGATCTTGAGGCTAGTATTTTCCAAATGTCTGACAAGTAAGAGACAAATTAAGAGTTATCCTCCACTAAATCACCCAGGGTGTTTCCTCTGCCCACCTTCATTTCTGACGGTCAGGGCTGTCCGGCAGTGGAATCTGCTGCCTCGGAGTGTAGTGGAGTCTCCTTTCCCTTTTGGAGGTTTTTAAGCAGAGGCTGGATGGCCATCTGTTGGGAGTGCTTTGAGGGTGTTCCTGCATGGCAAGGGGTTGGACTTTGGGTGGCCCCTGTGGTCTCTTCCAACTCTACATTTCTATGATTCTACGATTCTATGATTGTTGAGAAGTGGCTATGGGGAACACAGGCACTAGTACCAGCTGAGATGGCGGTAGGGCTCGATCAGGAGACAATACAGGAGGAGAAAAATTTGACATCCTCTTGCAATCCTGGGGCCTATTCATACTACAAAAATATAGTGCTGTTGTTCCACTTTAACTGTCATCACTCCATCCTAGGGAATCCTGGGTTTGTAGTTTCGTCCGAGGCACCAGCGGTGTTCTCTGGCTGAGGATTACAAATGGCACTACCCCAAACTACAAATCCAAGGATTGTGTGGGATGGAGCCATGGCAGTTGAAGTGGAATAATAACGCTGTAGTGTGAATGGGCTCCTGGAGGTAGAAGTGTCTGTTCCAGTTTTGGAGCTAGTGGAGGGAGATAGCATTATCCTCACAGGTGAAAGGTTACCAGTGATGGAGACAACAGCATCAGACATGTTGGCTACCCAATTGTTTCCCTTACAGTATTTTAAGTACGCCTTGCATCCTTCTGCTGGTTGACAAGAGCCTTGGGGCTTGGCAGACAGTGCTTCATCTGCCCAAACAGTTGAATCATCCCTGATTGGAAACTGAAACTTGTGTAAGCTCTGTTTCTAGTGGCTCTTAAGCAAAGGCCATTCCTGCACTAGACTGTTATAGTGCTATCATTTTCAACATCCTCAAAGGCCCCTCCCTAAACTTCAAACCCCAGAATTCCTAGGATGTTGAAAGTGGAATAATAGCACTATAACAGTCTAGTGCAGGAATGGCCAAAGTCAAAGATATCAGGAAGTTACTAATTTCTTAGGTACTGTTTGTTTTGGCCCTCAGGCACATCCCCTGCAATTAAAACTGGAGTCCATTTGATTCTTTACCCTGGAAAATGGTTACTGTTAGAACATTCTGGACTAGGAACTACCCAGAACTTGAAAAAGTTAACCTTTTTTTGTGCATAAAGTGAGAGGAGTGGGGAAATGAAGAAATCAAACAACACTTTTGAGGAATGATGGGGGTTGCAGTCAAACAACTGCAGGGCTTTGTATGTTTCTTTCTTATCATGCAATATCTTCACCTGTCTATGTGGAGTAGCAGTGGCTTGCAAAAGGCCAGTAGTGAGTTTATGGCTGAAATGAACCTTGAACCCATGACTTCTATCTCACTCTTGAAGCCATGATACTATTTACTAGGAGTACTTACTGTTGTTGTTGTTGTTGTTGTTGTTGTTGTTGTTTATACTCTGCTTTTTCCCAGATTGGGGCTCAAAACAACTTACAGTGATTGAAAAGAGTTAGGCCATTTCTGCACTACACTGTTATAGTGTTATTGTTCCACTTTCAACATCTTGTGGAATCCTGGGGATGGCAGTTTAGGGAGGAGCATTTGAAATTGTCAGCCAGAAAGCAATTTGGCCTCAGTAAACTACAAACCCAGAATTCCACAGGATGTTGAAAATGGAATAATAGCACTATAACAGTGTAGTGCGGAAATGGCCGGAGTTAGAAACCAGAATACAAAAGTTAAAACACAGTTAAATAATCAAAGAGTTAAAACAAGGTTAAAATGCATAATTTAAAACTCACACATTCCTAAACTTCAGCAACACAATTAACAATATCCAACATGTTCTCTCAGGCCATTTTCACACTAGCTGTTATAGCGCGATGATTCCACTTTCAACATCCTCTGGAATCCTGGGGTTTGCAGTTTTGGGAGGGGCCGGCTGGCCCCTCCCGAAACTGCAAACCCCAGGTTCCAAGGATGTTGAAAGTGGAATCAGGCTTAACAGCCTAGTGCGGAATGGTCCAGATAGGCCACATATAATCACCCACTGAATGCCTGTCAGAATAATAATAGGTAATAGTAACAGCAATAAGAACAACCAACCCTTAGGATGTATCTTCTTCTTTTACCCTGACTCACATTTCCATGTGCATTCCCTGCATGTCTAATCAGAAGAAGCCCCTGCTGAATTCACTGGGGCCCTTTTCTCACATTACCTGGTGCTGCTGGCATCGTGTGGGGATTGCGCAAAAAGCCTCTTGTGGGAGGCACTCACATCCTCTGCGCTTCCCTCTGAACCAGCTCTATGCTGGATGGAAGGAAACACAATAGCTCCGCCCCTTGCTTCCGCAGCGCAGCCGGCTACTTTCCCACCCTCGCTGGGGGAGGAAGTGCAGCCATTACGCTTCTTGAGGTTCCGCACGCCAAGTAAGTGCGGGAGGGACATGGGAGGAATGCGCAATCGCAGCTCATTTTTTGGCAAAGAGCTGAAAATGATATAATCTGCGATTGCCATGGGATCGCTACAGGAATGCTGCGCAATCATGAGAACGTCATGCGGAACTGTCCTCGCAATCCTGTGGTGCTTCTGTGGCCATTTTGCATGGGAAATGGTGTGCGAAAATGGCCTGGGATATACTCCCAGGTAAGTGATCTTGTTGGCCTGTTCCAAGCTATCTCAGGCAACAAATTTTACATGTCATTCAGAGAAGCAGAGAGAACACAGGTCCATAGTTTTTTTTTAGGTCCATAGGTTTTTTTTTAATCTTACAACTGCTGCTACTGCTGCTGCTACTACTACTCCTGCCAATGAATAGACCCTTTAGCAAATCAGGTATTAACCCTCCCTAGAAGCAAGATGACTAAACTGAGGGTGTAATACTTTGGACTTGCTATGAAAAGACATAACTCACTAAAAAAGACAATAATGCTTGGCAAGGTGAGAAGGCAGTCGGAAAAGAGGAAAACCCCATTACAGGTAGATAAGCTCAATCAAGGAAGCCACAGCCTTGAATCTCCAAGACTTCAGCAAGGCTGTTGATAACAGGAAATTTAGAGGGGTCTTGTTCATAGAATCACCACAAATCAAAGTCAACTTGGTAGCAATTAACGACAACGAAGGACGGATAGATTTCCTGGGGAATCTTTACTGGGGTGGAGAGTGGAGGAAGCTACACACTTTGAGAAGGACATCTGAGATCCTTCTTTAGGGTACAAATATCCCTGCAGAGGTTAGAGCTGTACATACAGATGTCGAGAGGCAGGGCTGGGTCAGTGCGCACTACATTGGGGTGGGGTATCTGGCGCAGTTCCATTCCTGCAGTGCTAGAACATGCGAGGCTTGCTTCTGACTATGGCCACCTGCTGCCATTTCTCATGAGCTGTCAGAGGTAGAATATTAGATGATGATTACCCAGCAACCAGCAATATAGGTACTTAGAAGCGATCATGCAATAATTGGCTGCTCTGGTGAGTTCAGGAGCCGGTTTCTCTGCCTCCATCACCATTCCTGTACCCGCCGTGTGCTGTACCATCTCCTCTCATTTAGAAAATCCACTTCTAGGTCCCAAAACATTCAGAAAAAAAAACTCTTTTCTGCTTAAAACAAGATATGTTGGGACATTGCAATCTGTTTTAAATGTGACCTGTGCTACCTGGAATGTGAGTCCCCTTATTTTAAGCAAGAATTATGTGGCAGACGGCAACTCTGTAGACTTCAGTGGGTGTAAAAATAGATAGTAGCCACATGAAGTCAATGGACTGTGTCTTTCCCATGCTTGCTTTACAGATACTGTCTTTTCTCAAATAAAAGACATTTACACAAAACAATATAGGTATTTGTAGAAATTCTATGAATTTACATTGTTCTTTTGAGTACTCAATCAGCTTTTCCTTATGCTAAACTGGAGTACACACAGCCCTCCTGACACAGTCTTATTTCAACAACAGCAGATTCCTAGTGTTTATTATGTTGGACATTTCACAGTGCACAGTGTTCTAAGATCTGTTCCCTTCTGTTCATAATATCTCGCTCATATGCTGCTCCAGTAATGTCCCTGACCTTACTCTGACCTCAGCCCATCACCTAATCTACTTCCGTGTCCTCACTTCAGTTCCTATGAATATGAGGGAAATTATTGTTTCCCTGAATTTCATTCCATAACCTTATATCCCCAGAGTCTACCTCCCCAATTTGACCCCTCCCTGAATCTCTGCATATTGGAAACACTGGATTTTTTTTTTTTAACAATCGCTTATCTTTGATAATTCTTTTGAAAAACAGATCTTGGATATAACAGGTTATAAATAATGATATTTCACATTACACATTGTATTGGAGAGTAACATCATTGCTTTTAAAAAATAATGTAGAAATCAGTAATGTTAACTTTTTGTAATGTAACAGATAACATTTACTAGTTACTCCTAATGCATTACTTTTCAAGGGTCATATAGGGAAAATGTTGGACATTTTAAAAAATTAAGACAAAATCTTATTTGGTTTTAGTGGAATGGAATGCTCCACTTGTGTTACTATGCTCAATCACTTGGCACATGTCTCATACCCAAGGCTGGCTCCACTGAGAGTCACCTGCTTCTCTAATGTCTGGCTCTGATGTGACCAAGGCACTATAAAAAGGGTGCCTTGGGAAATTGCTTGTGCCTTTTAGAGGGGCACTTTCTCAAGTCATTGCTTCCTCAGTGTGTATGAGATGAAACAGCTATGTACACCACTCCTTTTGGGCAGTTATTTCATAGAATCATAGAATCATAGAGCTGGAAGAGACCACAGGGGCCATCGAGTCCAACCCCCTGGTATGCTGGCTCACATGATACAATCTATACTGTGATATACTGTGATATCAAGTGCCTGCTGTGCCAAACAAATCTAGATGCTTTGATCACAAGTCACCAAACTTGGAGGGCTACATAATGGGATCAGAACAAAAACCATAGTACAGTCTTGTGCTTGATCTGTCAGCTTTTTAGGTATCTCCCAAACATGTAGGGTTCTGTCCCCCACCCCACCTTCTGCTTTCCTAAGGAGGAAATGCTATAATTTACATTTACTGCTTTGTCCCCCAAGGAAATTCTTGTTCACTGAAGTTACCAAAACACATTTATGCACATTGATGAATTGATTTGGATCAGACTTTATATTTACACTTACGCTTACATCCAGCACATTTTCAGGCAAGTTCAGGAACTTCCATGCAAGTTTGGCAACCCTTGGCATTTTTCCTCCCAGAAAATTGGTCCATTTTGCCTGGAACTCCATGTGAAACAAATTTTACAGCTTGTAAGCCCTGCTGCTCAAATCTAGGTTTCTTTCAGATCATAAGCAAAGTCATAAATTCCAAGGCAGGGGATGCCAGGTAAATTTCCTAAGAGTCCATAAGGAAATAAATAAAGAGGAGGCTGCCACAGGAGCAACTTCAAAAAAAGATTGCAGTTAGCCTTATTGATCCCTGGAGGCTGTTGGAAGAGAAAGGTATAGATGCTCCACAATCTGTCCTGGGCCCCTCAAACTAATCTGCTGTGTCATAGAATCCTAGAATCCTAGAGTTGGAAGAGACCCCATGGGCCATTCAGTTCAACCCCCTGCCATGCAGGAACACATATCAAAGCTCTCCCAACAGATGGCCATCCAGCCTCTGCTTAAAAACCTCCAAAGAAGGAGATTCAACCACACCCCGAGGTGGCATATTCCACTGCCAAACAGCTCTGACTGTCAAGAAGTTCTTCCTGAGGTTCAGGTGGAATCTCCTTTCCTGCAACTTGAATCCATCGCTCCTTGTCCTAATCTCTGGAGCAGCGGAAAAGAAGTCCACTCCCTCCTCAACATGACATCCCTTCAAATATTTAAATATGGCTATCATGTCCTCTCTTAACCTTCTCTTCTGCAGACTAAACATACCCAGCTCCCTAAGCCATTCCTTATAGGGCATGGCTTCCAGGCCCTTCACCATTTTGGTCGCCCTCTTCTGGACATGCTCCAGCTTGTCGATATCCTTCTTGAATTGAGGTGCCCAGAACTGGACACAGTATTTCAAATGAGGTCTAACCAATGCAGAATAGAATGGTACCATTACCCCCCTTGATCTAGACACCATACTCCTATTGATGCAGCCAAGAATCACATTGGCTTTCTTGGCTGCCGCATCACACTGCTAACTCATGTTCAGCTTGTGATCTACCAAGACTCCTGGATCCCTTTCACATGTACTGCTATCCAGCCACATGTCCCACATCCTATATTTGTGCCTTCCATTTTTTCTGCCTAAGTACAGGACCTTACCTTTCTCTCTGTTGAAATTCATTTTGTTAGCTTTGGCCCAGCTCTCCAAATTGGAGAGCTTGGAAGAACAGAGTCGTCCCATTGGTTCATCCTGTACTGAGACACCAGGCCACTGTGCCAGCAGCAGCCCCTCTGCCAGAGCTTCAGAAACTCTACTCTGATCCTTTTCCTGTAAGAAGAATGGCAGTGCTAAGCCACTGTGGGCAGCCACAGGAGCTGGCCGAAACGAGACTCTGCATGTGTTTTGTAATGCCTTCCGCTTCTGTGGGCAGTTTTACCTCAAACACACTGAAAGAGCAGATGACTTGGGAAAGTGCCTGTCTAAAAGCCACAAGGGATTTCCCAAGGAACCCTTTTCATAATGCCTTGGACACCTCAGAACCTCAGAGAAGCAGGAGACTCTCAGCAGAGCCAGCCTCCAGTAGGAAACGTGTGCCAAGTGACTGAGCATAGTAATACGAGTGAAGCATCCCATTTCATCAAAACTGAATCAGATCCTGGCTTTAGTTCTTGACAGAGTTTGCCTTTGGCAGGACGCATGAGCCATGGCCTCCTTTGGTGGATATCTGGGGCTCTCTGCCCACTGCTGTTGCATTGGCATCGCCGTTGCTCTTCCTGGGAAGTCTCAGTTGCCTCCCTGAACAAGTGCTGAGACTGCAATAGCTTGATAGACAAGACGTTTCACACAATAGGCTTCTGGCCTAAGTGTATTTTTTTAAAAAAAATTGAAAAGTAACTAAAAACTTACTCTTTCAGTACAGGGTAATGAGCTATTCCAAAGAAGCAATTAGCAAAATATTACTTTTTTTTAAAGTTCCCATCTCTGGGGTGGGGGGAAATCCCACTTTTCTGCCTCACGGATGGAGTTCCAAATTTGACATATGATTTGTGCTCTTAAATTGGCTTCCTGCTTTTCTGCCAGCCCCATCCTTCAAATCAAACTCGGCAAGGCACCAATTCCCAGTGCCACACACTGGTGTGTTTTCTAAATCCCAGCCTAAATCCGTCCATTTCTGGTTTAGGCTGCAGTTCTTCAAGCCGCATTCAACAGAGGGTGGATTTCTTTGCCTAGGTTCTGTCTGAAATGTGTGCCCCTCGCTTTTTCCTTCTCTGTTTGCCAGGTTCCGCTGGACCAAGGATAGGCAAGAGTTTGATCCAAGCCGGGTGCCAGGGATGATGCAACGGAAAAACTCAGGGACCCTGGTCATCACCACAAACAATGGGAATGTGGCATCCAAGTTCAAAGGGGTGTACCGATGCTATGCCAGCAACTCCCTGGGCACCGCCATGAGCTCCGAGAGCCGCATCATTGCTGAAAGTGAGTGTACCCACCCTTCAGTTGTCCCTTGGTGTCCCCACCCCCTGTGCATTGCCCCTCTCCAGTCCTCTCACCCTCATCTCATGCACACAGACACACACACATCATAATATTTCTTGTACACGCTTTGCTGATGCAGCTTATTCCTGGCTGCACAATTGACTGCAGCTCAGCCCATGTAGCCACACACACACACACACACACACACACACACACAGACACATTATTTGGGTAATAAATTTCTCCCCTTCCCTCCCCCTTGCAATAAATGTCTTATCCCTGGCTCTCCTCCCCTCCACTCTTTTTTACCTGCCCGGACTCCCTGGAGTGCCGCTGGTTGCTCTTGTTTCCACGGCAACAGTTGCCATGGTTTCGTGGTGTCGGGGTGATGTAATTGCCAGTCCTCTCCATCAGTACCTCCGTGGGCCCTTCCCCCCTTTCTTTCTGACTTGGCCTCTCCCCCCCCACCTCGCCTTGGCTGCCAAGGAATGAGTTAAAAAATAAAAAGGCTATTGTGAAAAGGGGGAAAGATTGTGGGGGGAGATGAGATACACTATTGATCCTAACTGTAACCAGCAAAGAAAGGTGATAGCACAAAAGATTCTTTAAAAAAAAGAGAGAAGAGAGAGAGAGAGAGAAATGGATGGTGGGGGAGGTATATGGGAGGTATGTATTTTTTTTCCAATTTTTTAGTAATATCCCCCTCTGTATTAAAAAAAAATAAAATAGGAACCTCCTTCTAATTTTCATCTTGGCTAAATCATCCCCAAAGAAAGCAATCTGACTTTACCACATACTGCTGTGTTGTGGTCTCAAGAGTGAGCTAGACTCATTAGGGGCCCTAAAAAAGGAAGGGCGGTTGAGGAGGTAAAAACCCACCCCATTTCCTTTAGGGCAAGGTGTAGGAATTTGGGTCCCTCCAGGCACTGAGTGCAGGTCCCATCAGCACTCATTGGAACAACTTGTGGCAGGGGATGAGAGAACTGGAGCTCAGTGACATCTCTGCCTCAGCTTTTTGTTGTTGTGTGCCTTCAAGTCAATTCTGACTTACGGCAACCCTGTCATAGCATAAGATATATTCATAGGAAGGGTTTTCCGTTGCATCCCTCTTATGCTGAAAGAGTGTGATTTGCCCAAGGTCACCTGTTGGGTTCTAGTTCCCTGGAGTCCTAGCCCAGCATCCAGCTTCAGCATTTCCATCATCCTTTATTTACTACATTGTTTGGCACTTTGTGAAGAGGATGGGACAGCATAGCTGTGTTTTTATGTGGGAAGGGGGAAACACAATAGTGCGAGACTTTGGGCCTCCAGGGCTGGATGAGTGATGTCCTTCTCATTTAATTCTGAATCTCAGAAGTGGATTGCTGATCAAAGTATCTCATCTCATTACTCATCTAGCTCTGAGTGTGAGCTGACTGGCCCTACCATTAGGTAAGCAGGAGATGCTGAAAGGGGAGGGCATTTGTGGGAGCTCCCCTCCTAGGCTTTTCCTCCTGAGCTACCTGTGTTCACCTGTGTTTGGAAGACAGAACAGGGTGTGCCACATATCCTGTCCTTGAACTTGCTGGTTGCCATTTCATCACCCTCTAGTCCTGTCAGCTCCTCTACAGAGAAAGGAGAGGAAACATCATCTTATCTTTTACCTTAGGTAATGAAATGTCTAGGGCTTGGTCTTGCCTAGAAATGCTGTATAGAAGAGGGTTTTTGGAGGCAGAGTGGTGGGCCAAGGGGTATTTGTCTCCCTTGGATGTGTCACCCAGTCCTATTTCCTCCCTTCATTCTGAGATATTTTAATGCTTAGGAGGCTCCATCTCTTATAGCTTGAAGGCCGTGGGGCCCCCTCAAGGCTGTGGGGGTCCTTTCTTTTTGTCTTCAAAGTGGTCAGCTCTCTTAAAAGGATAAGACATCCTGTATAGGAATACAGGGTGGAGATATTAGGATGGTCCATTCACATACCCCTATGTCATCTATCCTTATACAATACAAAAATTGCTGGGGGATTAAGATCCCTCCCCATATGTATATTTTCTGTTGATCCTCAGCTATGATCAACATTTTGTTGCTCCTAGAAGGCAATGAATATGTTCGGTCCTCTTTTTAAATAAATAAATATATTTGGTCCTATCCTATCCTTAATAGTTCCTCACTGCTGTCCCTTGCTCATCAGTGTCTCCCTTTGCTCTCCACTTTTCTTGCTTTCCAGGTGCCCCACAGTGGCCAAAAGAGAAGGTGGCACCCATTACAGTGGAAGAAGGGACCCACACAGTCTTACCTTGCAACCCACCTACCAGTGCTGTTCCCCCCAAAATCTACTGGCTCAACAGCAGTGAGTATTACTGACTTAATTTCAGAGGTCTATTGCCATGATCATGGTGGCAGATCTAAGAGTGGGTGATCAGGTGCTGATCCACTAAATCAGAAATGCTGACAGTAAATCTGCTGCTTTCAGTGAGTACTTTCGAATTTCCCCTTTTTTTTTTGCGGTGGGGGGCGGTGGGACCTAGATAGAATTTGTGGGGAAAGGAAGTTGCTTAATGGTAGCATACATGCCCTCTATCAATATGGTCCCAGATTCATTCATCATCTAAATCAGTCAGAATATAAACACAGTTGTATGATAGATGGTCTGATAAGGAAGAGCCAAGTTATGCTTTCTTAGGGATCAAATGTACTTTTGTCTGAACAAGTTTAGCTCATTCCATGTATTGTGGTGTTTTTGCTTAGAACTGGCCATTGTGTGTTCAGATACCATGGTCTCTAGCTGCAGGGCCTGCCCTACTGTTAGGCAGAGGTAACTGCCTCAGACATCACATCTTGGAAAGTAGCTACAATATATCCCTGGCTGCTCCTCTTGATTTTCTCCAGCATCCAGAAGTAATTAAATTAGTTGCCATTCAGTCACTTTTAAAAATCAGAAGGCTGAAAGCCTCTGGCCAATAGTACAAAGCAAACCTAATTAATGAAGCTCTATACTACCCCCACCCTGAAAACATTACATTAATCAAAACCATTGGGGTAATTTTCAAAGAAGTAGATGTGTTAGTCTCTTGCAGCATAAAATGAAGGAAGGAAGGAGAAAAGAGAAAAAAGAGAAATGTAGCAGCACCTTTAAGACTAAGACCCTTTCCACATCTTACCTTCTTCTGGCACTGGGGTGTGGGGATCACGTGAGCAGCCTCTGGCGAGAGGCTCTCGTGTCCGGGGTCCTTCAGTTCCGCACGAGCTGCCTGCTCACACGAGAGCCCCGCCTCTTCCTTCTGCAGTGCAGCCTGGGAGTTTCCTAGGCTGTGCTGGGGCTGGAAGCACGACTGGTAAGTGTGTGCGGGGCCCGGGAGCAATGCGCAATCGCATACCATTTTCAGCTTCTAGCTGAAAATGAAAAGGTGCGCGATTGGCACCTGCTGGCCCCTGGAGCGTCGCGCAATTGTGAGTGCATTGTGCAGATCACTCCTCACAATCACACAACGCTCCAGGCGCCCTTTTGCATGGAAAATGTCGTGCAAAAAGGGCCACACTAGTTTTTATTTTCTCATGAACTTTGTGAATAGAAACTCACTTCTTTGAATGCAGTAGAGCAGGGCTTTCCAAATGGTGTGTCGCAATACTTTAGTGTGTTGCCTGAAGGGTGTAGGTGTGTCACCTCCCTGGACCGAGAATGAGCCCCCCTGCCTGAGCCTTGGAAATGTATATTATATGTTATAAATAAATCATATACTTTAAAAAATATAAGTGAAAGGTTTTCATGAGATATGTTGTGTCCCCATATATTTCATTATTACTGTTTATGTATGTGTCTGTATCTCTTATAAGGGATTAGCTTAACCTCCAGTTTGCTAGTAAAACTTGATTACTGTGTCGTGAAATGGTGTATGTCTAAAAAGTGTGTCACCAACGTGAAAAGTTTGGAAAGCTCTCCAGTAGAGAGTGATAATAAATGCTCAGGTATAAAGCATATTTACGTAGTTGTGGGAGTGGGATGGTATCTAATCGGATCCAGAAAGATGCAAATCATGACCCTTGCCCTAAATTTTCAGAAGGTTGTATAATGTGATACAGGTCTTTCAGATCTTTATAGTGGTCCATTCGTTTTGATGTGTGAAAGCAATAAATCTGCTCACCAAAAGTCATTTTTTCCACAGTTAATATCCAGGATTAGTACCAAGGAATCATTTACTATAAGACAGACCCAAAAACACAAAACAACATAACATGCCTGTGGTCACCTATAGTCTCCAGCTGAGACCAGTCAAACACATCATCGGTGACCTACAACCGTAAGACAGCCCTCTCACAGGCTCTGGGAGGCAGGCCTTTATTGGATTACAGACAGCCTCCAAATCTTGAACTACTCAATTACAACAGAATACATAACATGAATGTTAATACAGGGACAAGATGCTGCCACAAAGCCAGACGCTAACTGTGTTCCCACTTGTACTGTGTGAGCAATATTACAGGGCCAATAACATCACTCAGAGGTACATTTACTTGCTGTTCCTCCAATGTGATACACGCCATTCTATGCCAGCAATGCCCTTCTACTGTCTCTATTGGACAAACAGGAGAGTTTCTGTGCAAGACAATCAACGGACACAAATCTGACATTAGAAATGACAGTGCCCAAAAATTAGTTGCAGAACATTTTATCCTTCCAGAACACACAGTAAGTGATTTACAGGTTGCAGTCCTTGCACATGGAAATTAGGAGGATAGAAAGAGAAACTGCTGAAATGAATTATATTCACAAATTCCAATCCATTAGCAGAGGTATAAACAAAGACAGTGGCTTCATGGCACACTTAAGTCCTCCCTCCACATTCACAGGTTTGACTTTTGCAAATTTGATTATTTGCAAGGCATGCTTGTGCCTCCCCCCTGCACATTCTCTTCCTCCCATTCTCTTGTGTTTTGCCAGGCACAGAGAAGAAAGGCAAGCGTGCACAGGCAAAAGACAAGGAAATGTGGGGGAGGCACGCACATGCCTTCCTTCTCTGCTCTGATGCTTCCCCTCCCATTCCTTTGCCTTTTGCCCTGATGTGGAGAACACACAGCAAGACAAAATGCAAGGGAATAAGGGGGAGAGGCACACATGCATCTTCCTTCTCCCTTCTGGAGCTCCCCCTCCCATTTCCTTACATTTGCCCCAGTGCAAAGAATCATGCTGAAACAAAAGGCAAGGGAATGAGGGGGAAGGCCAACACCCTCCCCTCTGGGGTTCCCCCACTCATTCTCTTCCCTTTTTGCCCTGGCACAGAAAACACACACCAAGGCAAAGGCAAGGGACTTGGGGGTGGAAGAAGGCATGTGCGTGTCTTCTTTCTCTGCCCCCCAGTGCTCCACCTTCCCATTCCCTTGCCTTTTGCCCAGTGCAGAGAAATAGGGAAATGTGAGAGGGAGTGCAGGAGGAAGTTATTCACTGTTTTTCCAGTTCTGCGAGGTTTCTTCACTTTGAACCTTCACAAAACTGGAGGAGCCATTGTATATATATTAATACAAGAGTACACACACACACATACACGTATGCATACATACAAGAGTCCTCGCTACTGCCTGTATAACAAAAGGAATTTTTTCAGAGAGAGATTTGGACCCAGGGAAACTTTTGGTAAGCAGATTTATTGCTTTCACACATCGACACTAACTGAACATTGTAAAAATCTGAAAAACCTGTATCACCTCTCCCAGACCTTTGAAAATTTAGGGCAAGGGTCATGATTTGCCAAATTAACATATATAGTTTTTACGGTGGCATAAGGTTCATTGTTGGTTTTGTTGCAATCAGTTAACCCAGCTTACCCACCTATAGGATTGCTGTTTTGTCCACATCTGTCAGAAATGCTGTATTGAGATGAGCTAAATGGCTTGGAGAGAATGGTGTAGGACTGGTCTCTTTTTTGTAATGCTGGCTGGATCTAGAGCTGAATTAAGATTGAATAAGCTGATAGCTGTCTTGTGGTGTCACACTCCTCTTTACTCTTCCTCATTCTCTCTTCCCTCCACCAGAGATTGAGCATATCACACAAGATGAACGAGTTACCATAGGCCAGGATGGAAATCTTTATTTTGCCAATGTGCAGATGAAGGACAGCCGACCTGACTACATTTGCAATGCTCATTTTCAAGGTCCTCGAATCATCATTCCAGAAAGAGCCCATTGAACTTAAAGTCACAGCCAGTAAGTTTTCTGGACACAACCTTTTGATGGTGAGAAGGTGGCTGCTTATTAGGGGGTACACCAGCCACATTTCTAACTTCTGCCCACTCAGCTTGATTTATGGTCTAGGTAAATAAAGGGAAGCTGTGACTTCCTAAATTTGTGTGAATCTTGAATATGTGTGAAGCTCCATCCTCACTCTGGCTGCCTTTTGTGTATAAAAGTAGGACAGAAAGAGGGAAAGTGTACAAGTGGTTCAGAAGATTAAAGTAGCTCTTCACCAACATGGGGCCTTTGAGATGTGCTGAAGTACAGCTTCCATAATCACCTTCTTTCTGGAGGTGAGAACAGTTGTATTCTAATACATACAGCGGTCACCAGGTTGTGGAGGGAAAATTGCAGGTAAGGATAACTATCCTTGAAAAGAAATCAATAGGAGTACCACCCTATCCTCCTCTACCCTGCAGTTTCGTGTTTCATGATGGAAATGCCTGTTTCATAGCTTCTTCTGTAGTCTGTGTCAACCAGAACACTAGTGGCTCATGGTCCTAACTGTGGCAGGAAGGGTGACTCACCATTTGAGGGGAAGTATCTCTCAGAGTCAGCGTTGTGTAGTGGTTTGAGCATTGGACTATGACCCTGGAGGCCACAGTTCAATTCCCTGTTCAGCTAAGGAAACCCACAGGGTGACCTTGGAGCATCATACACTCTCCGCCTTAGGATCATCATAAATTGGAAATGACTTGAATGACACAACAATAGCAATAATCTCTGCCCCTCCCTGGTACCTCAAGAGCTAGGTCTGTCTGCAAACAGCTGATGCCACCAATTTTTAGGTGAAGGTTCTAGCATGTTGCATTTAACTTGTATTATCTCAGGCTGGGGTGAACTCGGAATCCTTTGGGTTTCTTACTGCCCAGTAACTGTCCCTTCTTTCTCTTCCACAGCCAACACTTTATCACATAAGAAGCCAGTCCTAATTGTGCCAAAAAAGAAACACAGTACATATGTGGCAAAGCTGGGCGAGTCCTTGGTCCTGGAATGCATCGTGGCTGGACTGTAAGTTCTTTGGGAGGATAACTTGTTGACAGAGGACAGTGTTGCTGGACTGGAGGTGCAGTCCTATGTGTTTCTATTGAGAAGCAAGCCCCATTGAGTTCAGTGGGTCTTACTGGCTGTTTGAAGTGGAAGGTTGTAAGTCCATGATAGCCAATGGATCAGCTAATGCAGGAGTGAGGAACATTTGGCCCTCCAGGTATCATAGGCTTCAACTCTCATAAGCCCCAGAAACAGCGTGGTTAATTGTATGGGGCTGTGGGAATTGTAGTCCAACATAAATGGTGAGACAGAGGTTCTCCAGCTATGAGGTAATGTATGATTCTGCAGATTGTGGCTTTGTTAGCTAAAATACATCTACTATAATTCATTTATATGCCTAGTATACTCCCTAAAATTTTCTAAATCAGTGTGGATTCAGTCAATTTGCAGGTACCTGCTGTCACAGCCTTCCTGTGGCAATGACTTCCATAGGGCAAGTGTGAATCACACAGGGAGAATTTAACTTCTTCCTAAATCTATCATTTATTAATTCTAGCAATTGTTACCAGTCCTCTCTCATTTCTCTGTTAGATTAAGGGGCATTGTTGTCTTTCTTTTGACTTACAAACATGTCCCTCCTGCTTGTTCAGAGTCTGTTCTGACTCACCACAGGCAACCAGGTGAACAAGTCTTTCAAATGCTCATTTAATGATGTCTGTCTCTCATGTATCCTTTCTTACCAGCCTGTGACTCATCTCTGTAGGATGAGCTGTGCCTGCACATATCTAGGAAGTGCATTGCACTTAACAAAAGTGCCTTTGCCTTTTCTCCTCTGCTTTTTTGTCAATCTGTGTAGTTTCTGGGCCCTTCTGACCCTACAAAGTGGACTCAAGTAATAAGTGTGTGTATGAGATCCTGATGGTAGATGGTTATTATAGGAAGGCCCAGAACTAAGGTTGTATTATAATTGAGGTATCTGGGTTTTACCTGGACTCCAGGCGTGTCATCTGGTATCCTCTGGAAACACAATTTTGCCAGGATACCAAACTTTCATTTTTTAAAAAAAAGAGTAAGGCCATTTCTGCACTACAGTGTTATAGTGCTATTATTCCACTTTCAACATACTGTGGAGTTCTGGGGCTTGTAGTTTACTGAGGCCAAAGAGCTCTCTGGCTGAGAATGCTAAAGGCCTCTCTCTAAATTGCAAACCCCAGGATTCTGTAGGATGTTGAAAGTGGAATAATAGCACTAGAACACTGTAGTGTGGAAATAGCTTAAGTCTCTAGCTCTTGCAGAAGCTGAGATATGGGGCAAAATATAGAACACTCTCCTCAAATTCTCCTGCAACAAACAAGTCCACCTAGGAATTTCAGCTGTGAAGAAAGTGAGAGTGACCAGTGAGGGGGTGATGAACCAGAAGGAAGCACCTCGAGGTTGAGAGATGTGACATGAGAGGGAGTAGGAGAGGTGAGATGGCAAGTAGTGGTGTTACCACGTTTCTGACGTGCCCGGTGATAGCATTAGATATCTCTTGATATCAAACTTATTTGGCCTCCATTTGACCTTTCTTTGCCACCCTGCTCCATGTGTTTGCAAGGGCCACCAGACAAGCATGTAAACAGGCGCGGCCGTTAATGGTCGGACATTCCAATCCCCACTTAGGCAGGCAGATTAATGCATCTCCGTTGCTTCAGGGACCATTTCTTGCAGACACACCTTGCTTAAGCGCAACTTTACACAAAGACGCTCGGCCGAGAGCCAGCATTTTCTTTATGCTGAGCCATTTGCATACTGGCCATACTATTGTATGGCCTCCTCCCTGTTCAAGGATACGGCGCACGTAGGGAAAGGGCAATAGTAGAGGTCAACAACTGGCTCCGCACATGGTGCCGCCAACAAAGGTTTGGGTTTTTGGAACATGGCCTGAATTTCCATGAACATGGGCTTCTGGCGAGGGATGGGCTGCACCTCACAAAACTTGGCAGGAATGTTTTTGCTAACAGTCTTGCAAGGAAGATTAAGAGGTCTTTAAACTAAGTTCCACTGGGGAGGGAGACAATATTATTCAGGGCAAGGACTCAGAGAACACAGGGGTAAAAGGCCCAAATGATACTGGACAAGTAGTACAAGTGGCCAATGGCGGGAGGAGTAGAATCAATAGTACAGGACTTGCAGGAAGGGCCCAGGGACTTAAGTGTCTCTACACTAATGCAAGGAGTATGGGAAACAAGCAGGATGAGCTTGTACTCCTAGTACAAGAAAATAAATACGATTTGATAGGCATCACTGAGACCTGGTGGGATGAGTCTCATGATTGGAATACAGGAATAGAGGGGTATAGCCTATTTTGTAGAGATAGACCAAACAAGAAAGGAGGAGGAATAGCCTTGTATGTCAAGGATGTTTTCACCTGTGAAGAGATCCAGGACTTAAACCCAGAAAGCCAGGTAGAGAGCATTTGGGTAAGAATTAAGGCAGCGAGAAACAATAGGGATATTCTGGTGGGGGTTTACTACAGACCTCCAACCCAGGCTGAGGACTTGGATGACGCCTTCCTCAACCAAATGACTGCACATTCAAAGAGGAGGGATACAGTAATAATAGGAGATTTCAATTACCCGGATATATGCTGGCAGTCAAACTCTGCCAAGACAGCAAGGTCCAGCAAGTTTCTTGCTTGTCTTGCAGACAACTTCATGGTCCAGAAGGTGGAAGAGGCCACAAGGGGATCAAATATTCTAGATCTGGTCTTGATCAACAGGGATGACCTTGTGAATGAGGTAGAAGTGGTTGGATCTTTAGGGGGGAGTGACCATGCCCTGTTGGAATTTAGCATTCAGTGGGAAGGAGAAGATAAGGGTAGCCAGACACTCATCTTAGATTTTAAAAAAGCGGACTTCTGTAAACTTAGGGAGCTGCTGGCTGGAATTCCATGGTCAGGAATAGTTAAAGGGAAAGGAGTTCAGGAGGCATGGGAGTTCCTTAAAAAGGAGATACTGAAGGCACAGTCTAAAACAGTGCCATTAAGGAGGAAAAATGGAAGGCAACTGAAGAAACCAGAATGGTTGACTAAAGAACTCTCAGCTGAGCTAAGTGTTAAGAGAAACATGTACAGGAAATGGAAGAAGGGGGAAACCACCAGAGAAGAATTTAAGCAAGTAGCTAGGAGATGTAGGGAGGAAGTCAGAAAGGCTAAAGCACAGAACGAGCTTAGGCTGGCCAGAGACATTAAAAACAATAAAAAGGGTTTTTTTAAATATGTCCGCAGCAAAAGGAAAAAGAAGGAGACAGTAGGGTCGCTATGCAGAGAAGATGGCGAATTACTCACAGGGGGGAGAGAAAAGGCAGAGCTACTTAACACCTTCTTTGCCTCCGTATTTTCCCAGAAGGATACAAGCACTCAACCTGGCGGTTGGGGAGCAGGGGAGGAAGCAGAGGAAATGAGGCACATAATAAGTAGAGAGGTGGTACAGGAATACCTGGCCGCATTGGATGAATTCAAGTCTCCAGGGCCAGATGAATTGCATCCTAGGCTATTAAAAGAGCTGGCAGAGGTCATTTCGGAACCGCTTGCTATAATTTTTGAGAAATCTTGGAGGACAGGAGAAGTTCCAGCAGATTGGAGGAGAGCAAATGTTATCCCCATCTTCAAGAAGGGAAAAAAAGAGGACCCAAATAATTATCGCCCAGTCAGCCTGACATCAGTACCCGGAAAGATCCTGGAGCAGATCATTAAGCAGTCAGTTTCTAATCATTTAGAAAGCAACGCGGTAATCACGAGAAGTCAACATGGATTTCTCAAAAATAAGTCATGCCAGACTAATCTTATCTCTTTTTATGATAGAGTTACTAGCTTGATAGATGAAGGGAGTGCTGTGGATGTGGCATATCTCGATTTCAGTAAGGCCTTTGACAAAGTTCCCCATGACATTCTTGCAACGAAGCTAGTAAAATGTGGGCTGGACAGGGCTACTGTTAGTTGGATTTGTAATTGGTTGACCGACCGAACCCAAAGGGTGATCACGAATGGCTGCTTTTCGTCCTGGAGAGAAGTGACTAGCGGGGTGCCACAGGGTTCTGTCCTAGGCCCAGTGCTGTTCAATATTTTTATCAATGACTTGGATGAAGGAATAAAGGGCATGCTCATCAAATTTGCAGATGACACCAAATTGGGAGGGGTTGCTAATACGCCAGAGGACAGGATCAAAATTCAAAATGACCTGGATAGATTGGAGAGCTGGGCCAGGGCGAACAAAATGAAATTCAACAGAGAGAAATGTAAGGTCCTACACTTAGGCAGAAATAATGGAATCCACAAATATAGGATGGGGGACACGTGGCTGGATAGCAGTACGTGTGAAAGGGATCTAGGAGTCTTCATAGACCACAAGCTGAACATGAGTCAGCAGTGTGATGCGGCAGCCAAGAAAGCCAATGCAATTCTTGGCTGCATCAATAGGAGTATGGTGTCTAGATCGAGGGAGGTACTGGTACCACTCTACTCTGCTTTGGTTAGACCCCATCTTGAATACTGTGTCCAGTTCTGGGCACCCCAATTCAAGAAGGATATTGACAAGCTGGAGCAAGTCCAGAGGAGGGTGACCAAAATGGTGAGAGGCCTGGAAGCCATGCCCTATGAGGATAGACTTAGAGAGCTGGGTATGTTTAGTCTGCAGAAGAGGAGGTTAAGAGGGGACATGATAGCCATGTTTAAATATTTGAAGGGAAGCCACGTAGAGGAAGGAGGGGACTTGTTTTCTGCTGCTCCAGAGACCAGGACAAGGAGCAATGGATTCAAGCTGCAGGAAAGGAGATTCCACCTGAACCTCAGGAAGAACTTCCTGACCGTCAGGGCTGTCCGGCAGTGGAATCTGCTGCCTCGGAGTGTAGTGGAGTCTCCTTCCTTGGAGGTTTTTAAGCAGAGGCTTGATGGCCATCTGTCGGGATTGATTTGAGGGTGTTCCTGCATGGCAGGGGGTTGGACTGGATGGCCTGTGTGGTCTCTTCCAACTCTGAATTTCTATGATTGTCATCCTGCGCTAAGCTCATCATGTAAAACTTGACCTTTTCCAATGCCTTTGTCCAGCTCCAAATTTCCTTTGTTCTCACCGAGCATGACATGGCCTGTAGGCACAATCCACCCTATAAAAAAACCCTGATTCCAAGACCACCTCGGATCACTCTGGACTTCCATCCAGCCTTGCTGCTGCCCTGTCCAATGAAGTTTTCCCCTTGGCGAACCGTGCTGAGCTTCCTCCCCTGCAAACCTCCGCTTCTCTCCAGGACGACGAGATAAGGTGTCATATCACCCATTTCCCCAAAAAACTCTCACTTCCATTTCTAGTTAGTTGCGTGCATGTGGTGTCTTATTTGTTGTTTGTCCTTTAATAAAGCTATCATTTTTATTACTTTAAAAATTGTCTAACTGCTCTTCTGATCTGACGCTGTATACATAGAGTTGCAAGATCCCTGCTAAGTTACCCTGCCTCTCGTTAGCTTAAGAGAGTGCTCGAGTTAATTTCCCCATCTTGTGTTTTTATTTGGTTATTTGGGCATCCCTCCCGGGACCCCCATAATACAGGGTAACAGTGGGAGCAGTGGTGCACAAGAAGCAATGGGTGCACCATGAGGGCATGAGGTGAAGCAAGGGAGGAAGTAAGAGAGATGGGGGACCAAGCAGTGTGAGCAGCAGAGCATAAGAAGTAACTGAGCAGCATGCCATGAAGAGGTGAGGTGAGGTGAGGGAGTAGGAGGTGAATGGAAGTGAATGGAGAGGAAGGAGAGTGAGAGGTGCAGTGGCAGGTGCAAAGTATCAGGTAGGCACAGCAAGGAGTACGGTACAAGAAAGGGACATGTGTTGTCACAAGTTGAGAGAAACGGATAGGAGACATATCGGTAGAGTGTAAAGAATGGGGAGGGGGACATGGCAGAAATATGGGGTAAATCCAGGGAAAGGGAGGTATGGGCATGGGACAAGTTAGGAAGACAGTGATGGAGGCAAGGCAGCAGCAGCAGAAGTTCTCCAGGAGTTGGGAACCAGTGCAGTTCATTGATCCTGTGCTCTGCTCCTTGGGCTGGCCACCTTATGGTGCTACTCTGAGGAAAGACAGGTGGGAACAGGCAAGAGGAGGTGGCAGATAGAACATGTGTGGTGTGAATCTTTAAATTTTGTGGAGATGGATCCAAACAATGATAAAGTAAAGATGAGAATTGGAGTTTTACATCTGCCACTTACATGTGTGTAACTAAGTAACATTTCCTGGCCCAATTTCAAAACCCACCAAAACATGTTCTTTCAACAATTTTTGAATATGCTTCTCATCCCTACCCAATAGTTGGTGGTGAAAGAAAAGAATTCTAGGCCAATGCTTCTTAAACTCCCTGATGTGGCTGACTGGCAGGCTGTTTTTCCCAGTGTGCCATAGACCAGTGCCATCTTTATGCCTGTTGGCTACACTCTCCCCTTTCCCTTGGAAACTTGCTGTGAACTGTCAACCAGTGGCTCACAGACCAGCACTGGCCCGTGGACCACCACTGTGAGCGGCACTGCTGAAATATTCAGTTTTCACTCTGGGTGGTCTAGCTAGTAAACTGCAGACCAGGGCAGTATTTTTCACTGCAATATTATTCACTCCATCCCTAGGCTGGACTTGGAAATGGAAATAACACTTAACCATTGTTTAAATATGTGCTATATGTAATTCAGAAAAGTATCTTATGCATTGGTTTCTCCCCCAAGGGGACCCAGCTCATCTTGCCTTTTAGACACAGCTTTGCTGCCAGTGGTCAGGAAAAGCTTCTAGTGAAGGAGAGTGCTCCTCTGCTTTTGCTATGGAGTTAATAGGGGTTTCATTTTAAAATGTGTTCTGTTGGATAATGCCTGGATGATGGTAAAACTCAATAAAGAACAACTTGAAGAGACCAAGGAAGAAATAGCTTTCTTTAGTGTCCTAGGTCATTTCTGCACTAGCTTGTTATTGTGCTATTATTACACTTTCAACATCCTATGGAATCCTGGAGGGTTTTTGGTTTAGGGAAGGGCCTCAGATGCCCCTCCCTAAATCACACCCCAGGATTCCATAGGATATTGAAAATGGAATAATAGCCCTATAACAGACTAGGGGCGGAAATGGCCTTAGGGGCCAGGAGTCTTGTACAACATATACAGTATTTGAAGGCTATTTCAAGGACTGTGTCTGCCTTTATAAGAGCTCTAAAATTGTCTGGAGTGGCCCTTCTCTCTATCCTGTCACCTTCTCAGGCTTGTTCAGTGGGAACAAAGGAGAGGGCCTTTTCAGTGGTTGCTCATAGACTTCAGAATTTGTCCCTGGAGAGGCCAGAATGGCCCTGTCCTTGCTCTCCTTCTGTAAGCAAATTAAAACATTTTTATGCTATTAGGCTTTTAGGAACCGATTGGAGTTGGCTTTGTATACTATTCAGTAGGTATTTCTAAGGTTTGTATCTTGTCTTTTAATGAATCTTTATGTTTTTAATGTTTAATATTTTTAACTTCATAAATTGCTTGTTTTTTAAAAAATGGTTATATTTATACATTTGTTGAAGCTTTTGTATATTTTAATCTGTATTGTTTTTAAATATGTTGCTAGCCACCTTGAGTCTCATTATTGAGAGAAAGGTGGGATATAAATGAATATTGTAGTAGTCATATTGGTGGTGATGGTGGTGATGAAGATGTACGTAGCATGTGGTGGAAAGCTCACTGCATGATTTCGTGTCAGTCACAGCGCCTTGACCTAAGCTAGGGTTGTTGCAATGATAAAAAGGGGAGAACCAGTTGTGCTGCCCTAAAGACATCAGGAAAAAAAGGATATAGGGTAAAATGCAATAAATCATCAAATAGCCACCTTCAGTGGGATAGAAATAAAATAAACATATTATGGTATTCTTAGTCGTGGGAAATTACATTACCTGTCCCTCTCAAGAGGCTGGGTGGGTAATTCGTGGAGTTCTGTAAAGGGAGAATGCAGAATGAGGTTTTTAAACTAAGGTTTAAGTTAGGAATCTAAAAAAAAAAAAAAAAATCTTTGGCTTCTAGGTGATCAGTTTAGATCCTTCTACCAGTCAGTTTGTCAGCAGATTTCAAAAGTACACATATTTAATGGAGGCATTTACCTAAGACTGAAAACTTCCTTTAAGATAGTACCTTGTTCTTAACATGTGCCCGAATCATCAAAGACAGTATTTCTGTTGTTCACAATAAATAGTTTCTTACATATTCACATCTGTGCAGATTCAATTGGTGTGTTCATGAATTAGAATTTGTGCACTCAATGAAAGCATACTTAAGTGATAGTGACTGCTTCAGACAACAGAATTTGGGTGATATCAAAGGCAGCTGAATCGGGGACAGACGGATCCACTGATAAGAGTTTTATTTGTGGGTTCCATCCAAATGAATGGGAACAGATTTTTCTGCACAGGAGAGCTTCTTAGTAAAATGTGTCCCAGATTAATCAGAGGTTTGAGTGTTGGACTAGGACTTCAGGAGACCATCCCTGCTCAGCCATGGAGACCACTGGGTGCCCTTGTTAAGTCACACTCTCTCAGCCTATGAAAAAGGGAAAATGCCAAACCTCCTCAGAATACATCTGGCCAAGAAAATCCTGTGATCGGTTCATTTCAAGTTGTGCGACTTGAAGGCACACAACAATAACATTAGTCTGTGCAGAACATTTGGATTTTTTACCTCCTGACTGATGTCAGCAGTGCATTGCAGGGTGTCAGTGGGATGACTAGACTTTTTTTAATCCAAGTGAATGAAAAAAAGTCTCTTATGACACTTTGCGAAAAGAACTACACTAGCTGATGTAGGTTGCTATAAGCACTGGCATCCTTCTGATCATTTGTTAACTTCTAGCTATTTTTTTTAGTAACTCTGACTGTGTGGGTTGTAGTCATCTGATAGAGAATTGACTCATGCCCTGCCTATTAAGACTGTCACTTAGTTTAAAAAATCTTGGCTGATGAACTGGCATGAAATTTTAATGGATTAAAATCTGTTACCCAGTCCTACTGTTCTGAATATGTGAAAAGCATAGCTGGTAGAACCCACAGAGCATGTTCCTGTACATATTTATTCAGAAGTAAGTAACACTGAATACAATGGGACATTTTCCCAGGTAGCTATGTGTAGCAGAGTTGGGAACTGTGTGACTCTCCAGACATTGCTGAACTATGATTCCTAGCAGGCCTAGACAACACAGACCATTTCCTCACAATGGGGCTATGCTGCTTCGGGGACAAGATGGCAGTGGTCAGCTGGTTGTGATTCTGCATGATGTCATCGCCAGCCCACTGCCATCCTGTCCCCAAGTGTCGTGCTTGCATTGTATTGTAAAACAGAAAAAATCCAATTTGCATCTACGATCACGTGCTGCTCCATCACGCAGAAAGGCAGGGGAGCATGATGGTGATGCCTCCTTCCATAGCGCAGCATGGGAAAGTGCCTGATTGTGCTGCAGAGGGAAGAGGCGGGGCCATTGCACTCCCTTCCTCAGGGAACCAGTGAGGTGCAGAGGGGAATGTTCCTGACGCACTCCCTTCCCTGCTGGGACTGCTGCGGAACAACGCGTGAAGATGTTGTTGTGCAGAAATGGCCATAGCCAACGGTGGGGAGTGCTAGGAGTTGCAGTCCCTCATGATTTGGAGGACCAGACAGTTCCTGCCTCTGGTATATAGAATCTCATTCCAGATTTGAAATCAGTGAGGCAAGATAATTGTGACTTCAGTTTCACTGATTTCAGTGGATATTAGGGCCCTTTTCGCACAGCATTTTCCATGCGAAAGAGGGCCTGGAGCGTCGTGCAATTGCGAGGAGCGATCTGCACGATGCACTCACAATTGCGCAATGCTCTGGGGCCAACAGGTGCTTCGGGGACAAGCTAGAAGCTGAAAATGGTGTGCGATTGCGCATTGCTCCCGGGCACCACGTGCACTTACTTGGTGTGTGGAGCCTCTGGAGCCACACCGGTTGTGCTTCCTGCTGCAGAAGGAAGAGGCAGGTAGCTCGTGCGGATCTGAAGGACACCAGACACGAGAGCTTCCTGGCCTGGAGCGTTGCACGATTGTGGGTGCATTGTGCAGATTGCTTCTCACAATTGCGCAACACTCCAGGTGCCCTTTCACATGGAAAATGCTGTGCGAAAAGGGCCTATGTGTAGTTTTTGTAAGTTCTTGTGCAAAAGAAAATCCTCTGTATTTATAGTCAAGGTAGTTTTCTGCCAATTTAGCAAGCCAATTAATCACTTGTAAGCATTGTAGGCTCACTACAAATGACATGGACCAGAGGCTTTGAGAGCTGGGAGTGATTTCTGTGATGTTGCTCTAAGCCCTGAAACTAGGTAGCCCAGGGCACAGTGAGAAGTCTTTTCTCTTTATAAAAATCCAACCTCTTATTTTTCCTACCCTTTGCAGGCCTACACCCTCTGTGGAATGGACCCACAAGAACAGGCTGAAGCTTTCATCTCACGTGGTCTTTGAGAATGCGAAGAAAACCCTTCGTATCCTAAATGTGACTGATGATGACGATGGAGAATATGAGTGCATTGCAAAGAATGATCATGGCGAAGACCGTCATGCCTACACTGTTAATGTTGAGGGTATATCCATGACCGTTAACACTTGGTTGCTGATGGGATAAGAAAAAGGAGCAGCAGCTAAGCTTTGGGAGCTAGTGAGAGGGGAAAGGGGTGTGTGACTTCTTCCTAAAAAATAGCAGGTTGCTATTTATTATAGGTTGCAGTAGCTCAAGGGGAGATATTCAGTAAAGTTTCAGAATTATAGTTTGTAATAAAGAAAGAATTAAGAATTAAAGAATTAAAAAGCAATGGACATTATCTATTAACTCTTAAGAGTCCCCCAGGCTGTGCTGGTCATTTGGGTAATTTGGGGAGTATTTCATCCAAATGGTAACTTTACCAAAGACTGTAACTTAATCTTCCCCAAACTAGTGCTCTCCAGAAATTTTGGATTTCTACTCCCTTTGGCCCCTGCCATCCTGACCAACGTTCTGGAAGTTTGGGATTTGTAATCAAAAGCATCTGGAGGGCATTGGGTTGTGGAAGAATGATCTAGCCCCAGGTGTTTTTTTGTAATGCTGAATTTGAATTTGCAGTATTGGATTCTTTTTTCTTCCTGTGAATAGCCTCCATGTGGCGAGTAGGGGGATGATCTTTTGTCAGGGCAATGGGAAGGGAGAGGAGGTTAACCCCTTTTCAACCCCACTCCGTATTCTCCAGATATCCTGGAGACAGTCCTGGCAGGGACAGTCTCAATTGATCATCTATTGCCCCACTTTTTCAGTTGCTTTTAAAATGTCCCAGTTTTTTCTCCTCCTCCCACTTTCCTTCTTCATTCTCAGTTTACTTCAGCTGGTGCAAAATGCAAAAGCAGTCAGCACACTATCTTTGCAGAGAGAAGAGGAGGGAAGAAGGAGGGGTGGAAATTTCCCCTTCCCAGTAGACTCAGGCAAAAGCAACTGCTATAACCTCTCTCAGCTTGTGTGTTCCTCCCAGTTAATAACATTTGTCATCTTGACCACATTCTGATGTTGCTTGGCTGCATGTGTCCCAGTTTTCATCTGTGAAATGTTGGACAGAATGCCGCTGTAGTTCCAATAAACCTCCTTCCATTCTGCCATTATTAGCCCTGAGGATGGATGCTTCCACTTGTGCCACATTCTTTTCTGATTTGACTGTCCTTCCTGTCTGACTGTCTTGATGCTTAATTGTGTAAGGCAGAAACTCACAGGGTTTTCCAAAGGTATTTCTTCCCATAGCAGGTAAAAGAGGTGCTAGGTATTACAAGGAATGTAAATGTGGCTCTGTGTTCCTTTCTCTGTTCTCCTTCCTGATATGTGGAGTACAACAAAGCACATCACCTGCTGGTTTCTGGCAGTGTCATTGAGAATGATGGGAGCTGGAGTCCCAGCACAGGCCATTTCCGCACTAGCCTGTTATAGCGTGATGATTCCACTTTCAACATCCTCTGGAATCCTGGGGTTTGCAGTTTCGGGAGGGGCCAGCTGGCTAGTGCGGAAATGGCCACATTTAGAGGGCACCAGCTTGGGAAAGGTTGTTCTACAGCCCTGGTGGAAGGAAGCGTAGATTTCTTTTCTGAAATCTTCTTTGTGTAAAAGAATCCATTCCCTTCCTGCCAGTTGTTCCAGCCTCTCTGAGACTTTGTGAGGGCTAGTAGCTTTCCAGGGCATAACAGCTTTTGAGCTGCTGAGGACACCCTTGAGGCCTAAACTTTCTAAGGATTAGAGAATGCCAAGAGAGCTGGCAAACATCCCAATGATGAATTCACAAATGAAAATGGGATGAGTTCATGCAGTTTTATAGGCTATCAATGTCTTTTTTAAAAAATTAAATCAATTCTCATTGAAGTTCTGCTGCCAACCTCATCTCCCAGTAGAACAATAATTTATGTAGCAAAGTGACAACATGGGCGTGGGGGACTCCACCCCACTGTCTTTGGCAATTCAGTAACTCCCTCTTTCCCGGTGTTTTGTTTTTATAATGAAAAACCCAGTATGCCTGAAATTCTGACTGTTTGTAAGAGAGAGTAGAAGTAGAGGTGAGCAGACATATTAGGCACAATGCAGGAAGGGTTAATATTCATATGTCCCATTGATTTCTATGTGGAGAAGTTACTTCATTTCCCCTGTTTTGAAATCCAGTTAACTTTAAAGTGCAACAGTTTTGGTTAGGTTGGTCTTGGTATGTTTATGATTAGGGCCTTTTATAATGCTGTTACTCCACTTTCAGCGTCTTAAGGAATCCTGGGGTTTGCAGTTCAGGGAGGGGCCTTTAGAATTCTCAGCCAGATTGCTCTTTGGCCTCAGGAAACTACAAACCCCAGAATTCCACAGGATGCTGAAAGTGGAGTAATAGCACTAGAACATTCTAGTGCAAAAATAACCTATGATGGTTGTTCTAACATCACAACATAATCAAGAAGGAGCTGACAATGGCCATGGAAACATGGATGACAGTAGCTTGAACTTTGGCTTAATATTCGGTGTGAGCCAAGTAATGCAAGTGTGGATGAGGGAGCTTCACAATGGGCAGAAGAGGGAAACCTTTTGAAAAGCTGGCATTTAATCAGTGCTACAGAATGCTGGTTTTTTTGGACTGCAACTCCCAGCCAGCTTCATGATTACTTCTTATTCTAGTATGGGGATTCTGGGAGCTGTAATGCCCCAAAGTGGCTATTCCAACATCCTGATATCATAGCTAGCAAAGTGCAGATTAGAGATGGTAGACATGATTAGTACTTCTGCAGGGGTTAGTGGTGAGGATGCACATCAAACTTGAGGGATGCCACTTTCACCCGGTCTTCTTTCTTCAGCTGCTCCGTATTGGATAAAAAAGCCCGTGAGCCAGATCTATGCCCCAGGGGAGAATGTGCGCTTGGATTGTGAGGTTGATGGGAAACCCAAACCAGAGGTCTCATGGAGAATAAATGGAATCCCTCTGGAAGGTGAGTGAATGGATAAATGTGGGGATCTAGATGAGGAACAGAGTTGTCCCAGTGGAATGCTTCCTGTCCCTGAACTCTTTGCTGTGTTTCAGAGGTGATGCCAGAACCAAGGAGGAGGGTGCAGCCTGGAGCTTTGATCCTCAATGAAGTGGAGCCAAATGACACAGCAGTAATCCAATGTGAGGCCCATAACAAACATGGCAGCCTCCTGGCCAATGCATACATCCTTGTTCTCCGTAAGTCTGTATGTTGTTCTTGGATTGGAGCACAGCTTGGAAAGTTTCTTAGTTTCTAAAGACATAGTGAGAGCTCCAAGATCTCAAGTAGTCATTACCATTATATGGACAATATTTTGCAACACATCACTTTGCTTTCTTGTTATTCAAAAGGAATTAAGTTGGCCATGTTTAGTTATTTTTTTTTTAAAAAAAGCTATAAGCTTCTAACGTATAATGCACACCAGAGTAGTGAGGATATCTGTTGTAACTATAAAAGCAGATGAAATAGCAAAAGGAGTGGCATTATTCCTCATTATGGGTGTATCTGTACTGCACGATTACGGTAGTCTGATACCACTTCAGCTGTGATGGCTCCATTCAGTGGAATCCTGGGTTGTAGTTTGGTGAGGGCCTTAAGATTTCTCTGACACAAAACACAAGGGCTATAGGTCTGTGGAGTATAGTATAGAAGTCTGTGTTATAACTCGCCATATTACCCATCCCAGCATTCCGTAGGATGGATCCAAGACAGCTGAAGTGGTATCAAAATACTACAACTGTGTAGCATGGATGCACAGTGTGGATGCATTTATTTATGTTATAATCGTAACATAAAGAAATCATGCCATGTTGGAATCAGAGATTGTTAAAGATAATATAGTTAGATGGGCACAAAATATTGGTCATTCAATTGAATTGGACACATGGGTGAGGGCTTGGAAAACAAATATAAAATTTACACCAAGTTTAAACTTAAGATACATTTTTTATAAAACGTTACATAGATGGTATATGACACTGGAAAGACTGCAAAAAATAACTAAAAATGGAAATACAAGATGTTGGAAATGTGAGGAAAAGGTGGGGCTGTTTTTTCATATGTGGTGGACCTGCAACATATCAAGGAAATTCTGGAAGGAAATACATGATGAAATTCAAAGAATGTATAAATTAAATTTTGAAATGAAGCCAGAATTTTACCTGTTAAATATATTAGGGCAACAAAGAGAAATAAGGTGTCACCAGAAAACATTGTTGTACTTGATAACTGCTGCAAGACTGATATGTGTGCAACATTGGAAAGACAAGAAATACGTTGATATAGAAGAATGGAAATTTAAAGTCCTGGATATGGTCGAGATAGAAAAGTTAACATTTTCTTTGAAAAATAAACCTATCCAGAACTTTGAAAGGGAATGGAGAGAAATTTTAAACTGGATTAAGACATAGTATAAGAAAAGAAAAAGGAGCAAAATAAGATTGTATGTAATGCAATGCAACAATGTAATAAGGTAATATAACAAAGCAACAATGTGACAATGTAAGATATAACAATGTAAGATCATTTTTTCCTTTGACTTTGCAGTAACAATGTATGAATGGCACGGAACAAGCAGATTCAGCTTGGAAGTGTGAAAGGGTTTTTTTAAATTTTCAAATATAAACTTTAATAAAAATATCTTAAAAAAATAAAGAAATCATGCCATGTTTATAGCAAAAAGGAAATAATTGAAACTAATGATAAACAGATTTTGAGCTCTGGAGAGTGACACTGGGCCACTTCCTGAAAGTGGCAAGTAGTGGTATGCTCTCATGTAGTGCTCCCATTCTCATATTGCCCCATGCCCCTGAACTGTCCTGATTTGGCAGAAACAGTGCCAATTAATCCTCTGTCCTCCATGTTCTTTCAACTGCTTTCAAAATGTTCCAGTTTTATTTTGTCCTCCTGCTTTCTCCCTTTGTCCTGGCCTACTTCAGTTGCTGCAGGCTGAATTCAAAGTGCTAAAACAGCTTGCACTCAATTAATTCAATGTGAGGAAGAAAAGGAGGGGCAGAATCTTGCCCTTCTCAATAGGCTCAGGCAAAAGCAACCTGCTGCAATCTCTCTTAGCTTGTCTGTTCTTCATTAATAATTTTTGCTGTCTTGACTATACTCTGACTTTTCTTGGCCAACATTTGTCCCAGTTTTCTCTGTGAAATTTTGGAAGGCGTGTTGTCTACAAAAACAAAGGATATTTGTAGCCCATGCACTTTCTCTGAATTTCCAGTTTGGTTTTTAAAAAATACATTCTTGTGAGTACTTTTGCTAGGGAAAAAATTGGCTTGGGAAACCTTAAGACTAACCAGATTTATTTGGCATAATTTGTTACGGACTTTGGGCTACTTTGTTCAGCTGCAGAGAGCATTGCCTTCTTCGGTTGATGTTTACATAAATGCTTGGATCAAAAGGTTAGAAGAATGAGGGCAAATGGAAATGCAAAAAGTACCAGCCAGTTATGTTCTCAACAGTGGTCATTTAATGGTCCCTAGGAGTTGCTGAAGACATCCTCAAATAGATAACAGAGCTAAATGCATGTACAGTAATGAAAAGTCTTTGTTCAGTTCAAGTAGAGTTCAGCTTCTACATCATGGATGGACACATATGGAGAGTTTCAGGGCAGGGGGGTTATCAGACCTCCTGACCCAGTCTAAAGCCACAATGCCATTATCTGAAATGGGAAGTGATGTTACAGTCACTTTCAGTCATTTATTTCTTTGACTATTGGCTGTTTGGAGTGGAGTCCAAAACAGTGTGACAAAACTGTACCTCTAGACCACTTTTTCCTACAGAAAATGGGAGTGGAGGTCAGCCTATGTTTTACATTCCAGGAGAGGTTAATTTAATACTTTTAAAAACTTGGGGGAAGATGTTTCACCCTGTGACAATGTAGCTGGAGTTGAGATAGGCCAAATTATTTGTTTACCGTCTGCCTTTCTCAACACATGATGTGTTTCTTCCTTTGCTCTAGAACTACCAGCACAGATCTTGACCCCAGATGGGTTAGAGTACAGTGTGGTAGAGAACCAAGTTGCCACTCTGGACTGCATAGCTTTTGGGGTGCCCAGGCCCTCTGTGAAGTGGTGAGTTTTCCGTTGTTGTTCACTGTGTTTTCTTATTCTTTATCTGCTCTTACACCATTTGAATGTCATCTTTTGCAAGCAGAATGGTTCCAATTGCCACTGAGAGCCCTTTCACACTACACAATTATAGCACTATGATTGCATTTGAACTGCCATGGCTACACCTTATGGAATCCTGGGATTGGTAGTTTGGTCAGAGACACCAGAAGAGCTCTCTGGCTTGAGAATTCTAAGTACCTATCCCTAAACTGCCTATCCCAGAATTATATAGGATGTTGCCATGACAATTAAAGTGGAATCATGGCACTTTAATTGCGTATTCATAAATTAACTTTTAATCTTTTAATTATGTCTTAAATATATTTTAAACTGTTTCAACTCTGTGCCTTTGAAGTAGTAATCTCTGTTTAATTGGGTTTTTTTAAAAAAGGTTTGTAAATATGATTTTTTGCTGGATTATGTCTTAAATTTTTTATAAGCTGCTTTGAGTCTCTTGCCAGGAGAGAGACAGAGTAAAAAAACAAATAGGAGTGAAAGGCCCCTTTGTATATTCAATTCCTATAATATGTAGATGTCACAAGGCTGCCTTTCCTGTCTGGAGACTATATGTTGTGAGGATCTTACTATTATCACTTGGCATTCAGCACTGTGGTTATGGATTTATAACCTAGGCCCTTTTCGCACCTTACCTAGTGCCGCATGAGAATCACGGGAAAAGCCTCATCTGGGAAGCACTTGCGTCCCCACCACTTCCCCTCCACACCAGCTCTGTGCTGGCCGGAAGGAAGCATGGTTACTTGGTTTGGGTTTTGTTGTGTTTTGTTTTATTCTTTTTATTATACATATACATTAATAAATCTACAGCAAATATTACACATTTTTGATGTTATTTTTTGTGCATACAATTATATATATTTACATTTTAGTAATGTAAAAAAAAATAAAAAAGAGAAAATTAACTGATTTTGCATTTATCTTACACCTTTTACCATACTTTGTATCTTTTACATTACCATGACTTCCTTGCCTCTACCAAGAGTCACTAATCATGTTATTTTAATTATAAAAGAAACTCCCCAATTCAAATCATTATGTACTATTTATAACAATACCGTCTACTCTAAACTCACTTATCAAAACACAGACTGACTTTACTTTTCCTCATAGTATTTTTCAGACTTTTCTTGTCCTTTTGTCTAGTTAAGTACATCCACACATTTAAATATTTTTCCGTCTCTCTAAACATATATATGATATTTTTAACAAAAAAGCTCTACGAATTTGATTGCCATTTCTCCTATATATTCGAATCAATGTCATTATATTTTATTTTCTACTGTTATTTTCTACCCAAACTAAGTAGCCATGGCATTGTGTGGAGTGTAGCTAGAATACAAACACAGCTGTTGCTTGCCATATGATGCCTTTGTACTCACATATGATTTATAATAGTTCCCACATGTGCACTCATGGCTTTGCTGGAATGTTTTGCCAGCTTTGAGTCTTTTAGATCTGACAACCGACTAAGGATCAAATAACATCACATTATATGAAGGGATGCCCCCCCCCAGCAAGTGGTGAAAGACATCTGTTTGTCATATTGTGTGATTGTCTTCACCTATCACCTTCACCACACAATCACCTGTGTGATTGTCTTGCATTTAGGATCCTTTGTTTTCTGATTGGCTGTTGGGAAGTGAATGAGAGGGTTCATTTGCAAGTCTGATGAAGCATGTTATCTGTGAGGAAATCCTGCTAAGAAAGAAAAAAACAGATTACTTGGAGGAAACACATTTTTCTTTATGTCTGCTTTGGCCCTAAAAGAGCAAAAACCTGATGGATTCTGTTCTGAAAAAACAGTTGGTAAGGCATGCTGGAAAATGGAGGGCAATTTATTAAAGATGTATGTGGTGGGAGAAATGTCTGAAACATGACGGGTAAAGAAGAATGACTGGGTCAATTTGCACTGGCTGCTATTTAGATTCCTGAGGTCTTTTAATAACAGCATTAAAATCACAGTGAAGAATTTTATCTGACATAGAGATGCTGTGATGTGGTAGAAGGAAGACTTACTTCTTGTATTCATGCCTGATGTAGGGATCTTAGAAGTCTTAGGAGCTCCTCTGGGACTGAAAAAAGAAATAGATATCAGCAGCCTTTAACATGCTGGTAATGTGTTTTTTTTTTCCTTTCACACATTATACTCCTTCTGTCTCAATCTCCCCACGCCTCACATTTCCTCCAGGTTTATGGATGACAAGTATGTCCTAGATGATGTCCGGAGTTTTCTGTTCACAAATGGAACTCTGCTGCTTGAACAAGTCCAGCGCCAGGATGCAGGGAATTTTACATGCGTGGCTGATAATGATTTTGATGAAGACTCCATCACTGCCCGCCTGATCGTCAAAGGTCAGGAGTGGGTTTCTCAGCACACATCTGATCTTACTGATGTCTATATGCAATCAGAAGGGAAATATGATGGGAAGCAATTAGCCCTTAAGTAGACTGAAGCATGTGGCAAAAAAATGGGACAGTAAGGTACAAAGAAGTTAGAACATAAGTGAAACATTTTCTTTGATGTTCTGGAATGGGGAAAGGGAACCTTTGGCCTTCTAGATATTTGGATTACAGTGTCCATGATCCCTTGCTGTTGGCAGGGCTGACAAGAACTTCTGGGAAAGAAAGTGGATTTAATAGGTAATACTAGCACTCTGTCCCCACCATGAAATCAGGTGATGATTCAGTCCTCCCAAGGGCCTGGTCTCCTAGCATTTTGTATAGGCTGGATATAGACTGACTGCTTGGCCTGGTAGCCACTCTCCTGTGTCTTCACAGTAGAGTTGGTACCTGTCCAGGCATGGTAGTGAAGGAATGTTGTTGCTGATTTGTGGATGTTTAAGTAATGCATTCATATACTTTGTTTGTAAAATTGCCGTTAAGTCAGTGTTGGAAATTACTTCTAAGTGATCTCTTCAAATAGACTACAGTATTGCTGAGGGAATTATGAGTCTACCAAATGGCAGGGAAAAGACTGACAGACAAGTCTAAGGAGTTTTCCTAATTCATTCCAGTGCATTGTGTATACTCAGGAGAGCTTCTCAGTAGATTGTTTCCAATCTTAATTCATCTGGGTGGGTTGGGGGCTGCATAAAGGGGGTTATCTTGGACTGATTCTGGCAGATCAGTCTCTGCTGAGGATGATAAGAGAAAAGCAGACCATACAGGCTAAATTCATGAGAGTCCTGCTAGGCTATACTCTGTTGCTTCAAGCTTCAGCAAGGCATGATGGGTAGAGAGGATACAACTCCCAATTCTATCCCTATTCTAGGAGCCACAAGGTTTGAAGTGGGGCCTACAAATGCAGAGGAAAAGAAAGGCGAGAGCGTGACATTCCACTGTAAGGTGCTGTTCGATGAGACCATTCCAGGACATGGTGTAAAGTGGCGTCTAAATGGGCAGGTCCTTCAAGAATCCAATGAAAATAAGTGAGTGGAATGGGAAGACCTCCCTTTGCATGAGGGCTTGTAGTTTAAGAAAAACCAGCCAGCATCTTGTTAGTGCTATATGCATGCATAAATCACTCTACATACATGGGGCAAATTATTTGCCATTGCCCCATGGACATATTCTGCTGACAGCAGTGAAAGTGGAGTTACACATTTAGCAATGTTGTGCACGTGGACTGACCCAACCGCTTACATGCTTTGTGCAGTGTTGCTATTCTACACGGGGGCTTCATATAGCTGGCATAGCATATCTCTGCAAACAGATATTTATGGTATGCTGAGGGGATGTTGCATTTAGGCCACGACAAGTTAGACATACTCCATTTGTTGTGTCCTAGATATTTCATCAGTGACACATCTCTGACAATCGACAACCTGGACTATTCAGACCAAGGAATATACAGCTGCCTGGCTTGGACTGCTCTTGACTCTGTGGAGAAAAGTGCCAAGCTTTTGGTGTATGGCAAGTACAAAAAGGAGAAATATGGGTTGTTTTCTTCCTGAGGTCAGACTCCAAAGGAGCAAGAAGTCAAGGGGATGGAGTGAGGTGGCGCCAGAGGTGGCAGATTTGGGAGTACTACTGGAGGATGGCCAGCTCTCAGCAGTGAGGGCTGCAGATTTTAAGTGGTAGATAAATCATCTTATTTAGTTGTCACCGAATGGAATTTATCCCACCTGATGTGGTTAATTGGTATAGCTAATTGATATAGCTATAGCTAACAGAGATAATTTTAATGGGTGACAGTACAAATTATTTACAAGTTTTTATTTTTGTTTAGAAGTAAATCTGTTTCTGGCTTGTTGCAATAATGAAAAATAAACATTAATAATGGTCTGATCCTGTTGGTTAGTCCTAACTAGATTAGACCCATTCAATCAGTTGTTGACTGGTAAGTCAACACCTAGTAAAATCCAACTGATCTACTCTGCTTGTAAGTACCAATAGTGTTCAGGCCAATAAAGACTTCTTGAGACAAGCAGGAAATACATACACCTCCTTCAATATCTTTAAAAAGGCAGTTGTTTTGAGAAGCAGGTTTTATTTAAATTTAATCATTTCATTGTTTTAACCAGCTAACAGTAGCTTTAGGTCAGGTTGCAGACTCCTCTATTGGGATAGCGGGGAGGAATTTCTACGCCAAGTTCTAAAATGTTTGAGTCCAGCCCTGAAAATTTGTTAAACAAGTTGGGAAGAAGATTGTGAGTGAGGTAGCTGCCATTTGGCTCACACTGTGGTCTTTCTGCCAGGCAAACCTGGCCCTGTGTCAAATCTGGAGCTGCTGAGGCAACAGGATCAGCAAGTGAAGCTGACATGGACACCAGGCGATGATCACAACAGGCATATTGAAGGTAAGAAACAGAGCTAAGCGCCTTTTGCTTAGAAGAAAAGAGTGTCATGTTATTTATGTGGAATGCTTATAATTAAACAATTTCCCTCAAAACTCTTGTTACAAGAGGAGTGTTTGTTGGAAGCAGGATTCTTAACTGTAGTCTCCTTCTGCACTCCCTCCTGTTTTTTTCCTTCGTCTCTTCCTGTTTCCCTCACAGCAGCCGATGAAATGCTTCACTTCAGAGATCAGCACACTGTCAAGTTCCTTTGTACCCATATTCCTGATGCTTACCTAATTTGAAGCACAGGCAAGGAAGTCTATGTGCTAAATCCCTTTACTATTCCCAACCAGAGGAGACCCAGGCCCTTTCCGCACCTTATCTTTTTCCAGCACTGGGGTGTGGGGATCGTGCGAGCAGCCTCTGAGGCTCTCATGTCCCTGCTGCTTCAGCTCTGCATGAGCTGCCTGCTCACACGAGAGCCCCACCTCTTCCTTCTGCAGTGCAGCCTGGGAGTTTCCCAGGCTGAGCTGGGGCAGGAAGCGTGACTGCCGCAGCTCTGGAGGCTTCGCACACACGGCAGGTGCACACAGGTCCCTGGAGCAATGCACGATCACGCACCATTTTCAACTTCTAGCTGAAAATGAAAAGATGCACGATTGGTGCCTGCTGGCCCCTGGAGCATCACGTGATTGTGAGTGCATTGTGCATATCACTCCTCACAATCGTGCAATGCTTCAGGCACCTTTTCGCATGGAAAATGCCATGTGGAAAGGGCCCCAGTGCTGCATTGGTCACTGAATGTTAAGATAGCACTTACAAGAATCCTGTTGATCCAAGGGCTCTGCTCTTATTGGGAATAGCAATTGGATTAATGCCATGATTGTAATGGTTTGCTGCTGTGCAGTGTTTGACAATGCCTCTGTGTGTCACTTGAAATATACATGGAGCTTGAGGTTGTACTGAGCATACGTGTGATTTCAGAGTAACTGCATGATGTGAGGGATGTGAAGATCTGTTATGATGACATTTTTAGTAGCATATATAGACTGGAGAGGTTAGTGCTCCTGATTTTGCACAGCGAATGCATTTCCTTCCCAATAGGTTGCATCAAGGCTTCCTGTTCAAAGCGAATGAAACTCTTAATGATGTCTTTCAAGAGCAGGGGGTATTTTGTTTTGTTTTACCAAACTCACATAACTCTCCCTCCTCTTTCCACAGAGTATACTGTGTATTGTGAAGAAAGCAAATTTAAGCCAGGAAAACTGGAGGAGTTAACCACTGTACCAGGAAACCAGCCATGGGCCATTCTTTCCCTCTCTCCATTCAGGAACTATACCTTCTATGTGCAGGCAAGGAACAACCAAGGGAAAAGTGAACTAAGTGAACCATCTGCCAGTCATGTCACAAAGCCAGCAGGTAAGGAGAGTCAGGGTGCTGGGGAGAAGCACATAAGGATGTGTGGGTGGAAACATCCTGTAGGCAGCATCCCTTGAGGAAAGTGAACAGTAGTTGTGATGTGTGTACACGCACACATATATGGATACAGAGAAATAAAGGTAGGAGTTTCCAGTCTTGGTGGTAGATAAATGCAAGAGACAGTGAAGTTTGCATACCTAGAGAGGAGGGTATTTTGTCCGTGTGTGTTCTATTTTGCCACGCAAGAACAAAAAAGCCACATAATTTGGTGTCTGGGTGTAGAACAGAGCAGTGATTCTTAACTTGGGATCTGCAGACCCCTGGGGGCTCTGCAGAGCCTTCTTGGGGGTCCACGAAACTCAGTTGTTGGACACCACCAGCAGCGGCAGCAACAGGAATGCAGCAGTATATTTGGGGGTTGCTGAAACTGTTCTCTTGTTTGCAAATGAAGGAGCAGTTTGGGTGTGCACACATGCCTGGTGCCATGTCCCTTTCCTTAGGGGTGTAGCAGCAAGGAGTGTGGGTGCCGAGGAACATGGCAGTAAGCCCAGACTGCTCCCTTATTTGCAAACAAGGAAGCCCTTTTGGCACCCACACCGTTCCATTGCTACATCCCTGACAAAAGGGACACAGTGACAGTATTGCATGTTCCCATGCTCTGATTCTGGAGACCAGGGTTTGAATCCCGACTCTGCCATGGAAACCTACTGAGTGACTTCAGCAAATCACATTTTTCTCAGCCTTAGAGAATGGCAAAGGCAACAAATCTTACCAATAAACCTCACATGATAGGGTCACCTTAGGGTCACCATAAGTAAGTTTTTGAAGCGAGGAGACACGATGGCTAGAAAGAACCTCCCCCCTATTGGCGTCCCTTTGTTGTTGTGTGCTTTCAAGTCACTTCTGGCCTCAAATCAGACTTGAGGGTGAACCTATCACACAGCGGCTTTTTTTTTTTTTTTTTGCATGATTTGTTCAGAGAGGGTTTGCTTTTGTCTTTCTCTGAGGCTGAGAGAATATAAATTACCCAGGGTCACTCCGTGTCTGAGCAGGGATTTGAATCCTAGTCTCCAGAGGCCATAAACAAACAAACAAACAAACAAATGACTATTTAAATCTAAATTTAAATATTTAAATCTTGAGTTAAGTCCTGGGGGTCCTTGGCAACAAATTATATTTACAGAGGGTCCCTGCTAAAGAGAAGGTTAAGAACCACTGGAATAGAGCATGATGAAAAAACTCTCACTGAACAATTACAGTCAGCCCTCCACATTTGTGGGTTTGACTTTTGTGGATTTGATTATTCATGGATTATTTGCTGTCACCTCTGCTGCCTCTCTGTTCCATTTTTAATCGGGACTGCAAGCCTCGTGAGACTGAGAAACTGCTAACGAGGCTTGTAAGTCCCTATTAAAAATGGTGTGGGGCAGCAGTGGAGGTGGCAGGAAGCCCCACCAGCCACCCACTTCTCCCTTGTGAAGGAACCCTGATGCCTCAAAGGAATCCACGGTGGCTTGAATAATGGTGATCATATGTTTTTTGTGTGTTAAATATGGTTTGGGAGGGCCTATTCACATTTTTTTCACTTTCATGGGGGTCCTGTGCCCCAACCCTAGAGAATGTGCAGGGATTACTTTAAAAAAAAATTCACTAAAAACAAACAAGAGTTTAGCTAGTTTGTATGACTGTAAATGTGTGGACAATACAAAGTGAAATGAAAGCTTATCAGGATTCTAAGTGGTTGAGGGATGAGGCTTTAATGCCCCATAGAATATATTGTCCTCTGTCTGCTGAGCAGAAGCAGAATAAACCCAAGTAAGCTTAAGGGAAAACAGGAATATTATGCTTAATTATTATACATCAACTGTGCAGGATGTGTGGTCCCCCAGATGTTCTTGGACTACAACATCATAATAATGAGGAATGCTGCAAGTTGCAATCTGGAGAGCTGCACATTTCCCACCCTTTGCACATGTTGTACTGATTGAAGCTTCCAGATTTTCTTGCAACAGAATTTGAGGCAGCTTGATGTTGCCAGCTGAGAAGACACAGGCCCAGGAAAAGGGAGACCCAAACAATCTCTAGTTCTCTCATGATCTTCGTGAGTTGGCTGTAAAATGAGGGTCAGACTCAGAATGTTGCAGACTAACTGCATGATGTGAGGAAACACCTAGCCTCTTACAGTCAAGGTAAGATGCTGAGTTTAAGCTGGTATTTAAATTGGTCACAGTTTGCTCCCTTTGTTTTCAGCTCCTGACCAGAATCCAACAGATGTCAAAGGAGAGGGAAATGAGACCACGAACATGATCATTACTTGGACGGTAAAATATTAATATTCTTGCATCAGTGAAGTGTGTCCATCCCTCACGACCTGCTACTCTCCCATCATGTCAATGCCACTGGCACAAATTGTGAGGTGATAAGATGGAACTGTGGTTGCTAGCACTGCTGCTGATTGCATTTGGACATTTTTTGCAGGGGCAAAATACATAGACAAAATATTTTAAGAGGCTAGCTGAGTAACATTCAGTGGCGTATGTTGTTGTAATATATAATGGACAAGAGCAATTCTGCTACACTCGTGCATCATCAAACTGAGCAGAGTCCACCAGATATGTGTTCTGGACTGCCAAGCTTTGGATGTCCATCCCTATGGCTTTCCTGTCCCTATGAGTGCAAATTACTGAGCCTCTGATGAACCACTTGCAGGGCATGTACTGCTTATGGTTTGGAAGGAACCCAAAGTTGCATAGGCCTGCTTTGCAGTTCTCTTGAGTCATTGAAACTGTGCCTTTGCAGCTTATCCACTGTAAAAACAACTCCCATTTTCTTGTTTACTCATAGTCTTTCTTTTGAACTACAGCTCCCATCATTCTCCCCAGTTGACTCTGCTGGCAGCAGGCTGATGGGATGAGGTTGAGGGAGGTTGTATAGGTCACAGAGAATTGCAGCCATGACACTTCTCATTTTATTTCTGTGGATGTTTCTGTCTTCCCATTTCCAAGGCATCAGGTGCTTGTGACATTTACCCAGAAGAATGGATATTTGTTTAGAAGATTTCTATCCCACCTTTTGATCCAATAATCCTCAAGGTGGCTTGTAATAACATACTGTAATAATATTCACACACATGCTCCTTGAAATCTATACTGTCCTACAGCTTTCAGTCCCCTCATGTATGACAGAAATCAGAAAGTGCTTCTCTTTATTTCTGATATTTCAGGGCTGCAGAAGCATCAGAAGCGTGGTTTCAAACTGAATGTGGACATGTTGTGTTATCAATCATGCTCCCAATTCAAACCATCTCTCACAATGTTTCACTGTTTGAAGATGTCTCCCAGCCTTTGCCATTTGAAATATTCTACTGGAGGTGGTAGGGATGAGATCTAGAATTGAATCTTAGCTGCTTGAGGGGCTGGGTTTCCTCTCCACCCATCCAGCATAGCCCTCTTGGGCTGGGCAGTGTCACTGGATGCGGCTAGGGGTGCAGCAGTGAGGTAGCAGATAATAAAATAAGGGCATTGTCCTCCCTGATAAGAATTTTGTCCCCAACACTCTTCTTCAGCCCCCAAATTACTAGCAGTGCAGTCCCTTAAAACTTCAGTTGAGCATTCAGAAATACAGTTTAGGCATCCAAAGAAAAAGGACAGACAAATTTACCAAGGGAATGCAAACACAGGAAATGTAAGAGTCCTATGTATGAACAGTTTTTAATGCCTCACTCTCTGCAATACTAGAATTTGGGCAAATGAAGGAGATATTATTTGGGGGCACAGAACTTTTATTTAGGAGGGCAATGCCCTTATTTTGTCCTCCCATAGCTACAGCCTTGGACTGGTGCTATGATTGTCATTAGTATCAAAATCTTCATCAAGCGAGAAACATCACTGGAGTTGTGTGCTCTTTCTGCTTAACATCAGCTAGCTTTGCGATGGTGCTAGCACCCTCTGGATCCATGTGCTTGCTATAAACAATTCCAGAGACAAAAGACCAGGCACGGCAGGGGGTTGAACCTTACACAATGTTTGACTGGTCTCCTACTGATGCCCTCAGTGGAGTGAAACCAATCAATTTAAAATGTCTGTGCCTAAAGATGCCACTGGGATTTAGTCATCTGTTGGCATCCAGGTTTTATGTCATTTGCCCCAACATTCAAAGTTTTTTATGAACAACAATGCTTGTTACAATATTCATAAAAATCACAAATCAGACTGTTCAGAAATAGCAGGAGCAATCTGATATACAGATCAGTCACAGCACAGCCCAACTAAATTTATGCTGTTTGTGTACTGTTCAGAGTGCTTCACAAACCTTATCAGTATTAAGATAAAAGTATGGTAGCGCTCTGAACCATCAACAGTATTTTTATTCTGATCAGTGACAGCCCTGTAAAGCCTTTAAGGTAGGCCAATCAGTGCAACAGCCCTATAAGGTAGGCCATATATTCTTATTGCCTTATTTCAAATATGGAAGGAAAACAGGCTGAGCTGCGGTTGAGATCTGAAGTCTTTCCAGGTCATGCAGTTAACTGTCAAATCACTATATTTGGGCTGCCAGAGTAACGTTTCATTAATCAATGGCCAAAGACCAGCTTGGTTCTTGGGCATCTCCATGTCTTCCCCATCTTCTGATGTTACATGTATCGTAGCTAATTTGCTTAAAACAGGACTGGGGATTTCCAGATGTTGTTGGCTTTTAGTTCCTACTGGCCAAGGTTGAGAGATGATGGGATTTATAGTCCACAGCATCTGGAGTACTAGCACTTTCTCATGCCTGACTTAAGTACCCTGAAGCTGCTTGCTGTGTAGAAAATTCTTCTTGGTCTGTGCACTTTACTCAGGCTCTCCTCCCTTAGCACTCTGCCACGTGCGGTCTCATCTAGAGGGGTTCTTCATTTGTTTCCAGTTGTGTCTTTCTGGCTAGCCTTTCAGTGGGCTAGCCTTTTAGGTGAGTGGCTTTTCTTTTTCCTGCTCTCCATGCAGTCCGGAGAGAAACATTAGCAGCAGCGTGTCAGAGTGGTGTGATTCTACTGAGGTAGCATTATGTACACATGCTGTCGCCTGGCCTCTTTTCTGGTCTCCTTGTCTATATTGGGTTTTGCTGTTTTGTTTTGCTTTCCAGCTTAAAGGAGAGGCAGTGGCATGCTTCTGACATGGTGGGTCTGTCATCCTGCTTTATATTTCAGTGCTTGTGCTTGCCGTAATGATGAGGAGTTTTGGGCTGTGCTCCCAGGAGATAGCTCATGCCAGACATTTCAGTTCAAGGAGGCTTGTACCAACTTCAGCTAGACAAATGTTGCCAAAATACAGGAGGCGGAGGAGAGACAGCCTTTGCTGCCACAGCTGGCCTGGCACTGATTGCTCCTCCTGGCTCATTTTCTCTCCTGCAGGGCATTGCCATGTGGATTCACTCTTTTTGAGCACAGCACTGTTGTGGCTGCAGTTAGAAAAAATCTTTCTCTGGTAATTATGGTTGTTTGGGTTGCTAGAATTATTTATTTTATTTATTTTATTCATATCCTGCCTTTTTAGCAAGATGGGGTCCAAGGTGGCTTGCAACAAATTAAAACTGCTAAAATCTTATTATACTAAAGTTAAAAAAATTAAACAGTTCTTTTAAAAGCATAATGTTAAAGCTGCTTGAAATACATGCAAAACATAACAAAATGAAAAAAGATAAAACCAGAGGATAATCTCAAGTCTTAACTGTTTTGCATTCTATATACACAAAATAAAGTGGTAGACAGGCACCCCCTAAGTTAACATAAAAATGAAATATTTTAAAATCCAAGTATGTATGTGTATATGTAGTTATGGCATGTGTTTATCACCTCATGAGCCACTGGAGCCTCCAATGGATAAAAAAAAAAACTTAAAACATTTAATATATAATTTAAAAAAAAAATTAAAATGCTTCAGGACTCCTCTTTGAAAATAGTTCTAAAATCAGACAGTTAACAGCAGTTTTTAACAAAACAGCCAGAGTAGACATCACTAATTTTAAGAACCGCAGGCCAAGTGAAGTGTTCACTCAGCATATATAGAAAACTAGCGCATATACCCGGCGTTGCCTAGGATTTTATTTTCTCATAGGTAATACTTGTTAGAAAGATTTGAGATCCTGTGTCTCTAATGCCCCAAACTGTCTTGTCCAGTACCTGTAACTTTTCCTCATATTTCCCCAATCCATTATGTTATGTTGTTAACACACATTATGTTATTAACTTACAGAGGTTGGGTTCCTGAGGGAAATACACTGCCTTCCTCCTTGGTGCTAGGCCTCATCTCCATTGCAACTGGCCAGCCTATTCAAGACAGACACAATTGACTGCTTTTCTCCATATTCCCCAATCTAATCTGTATTCAGAGTTATTAACATACAGAGGTTGTGTTTCTGAGATAATACACTGCCCTCCTCCTTGCTGCTAGGCCTCATCTCCATAGCAACCAGCTAAGCCCAAGAGATCTCTAGCTGGGAATTCTGAAGGCTGCTCCCTAAACTGCAAATGCCAAGATTCCATAGAATCTTCACAGGCAGCCAATCATATGAGGTCTTCTCTGCCTGACATGGACAAATAGACAAACTTTGACTTCTATATATTAGATAATCATGCCAGGTAGAAAAATTCAGCAGCATAATACTTCCCTAGCCTTCAGGTTCCTTCATACAGAAACCTTTTTACCCAGAATTCAGCCTCCTATCTGCAGTCTGAAAGGGTTCAGTTCAGAATTCTGCCACCTTAGTTGCCCACATCCTTCTAACGTCATGTACAGATTGAGTGATTTTAAAAAAAAATTAGCAGTAGAGAAATACAAAGAGAATGATATGTGATGTGGGCATGTATGCTCTGGACTCTTCTTGCTCCTAATTGTTTGCATATTTACTATCGTGGCGTTCCTTTGGAAGCCTTGGGAATAAAGCAAGACAACAGAGGAGATGTAAGCACTGCAATGCTTTTTGGCATGTCTGCTCAATAAGCAGGAGGGTGGTAGAAGAGTTCCCTGTAAACTGGAAGCAATAATGGGATAGCAGCACCTGTTGAACTGCTGCCTGTTTCATGACTCTCAAAGATTTGGGAGCCCTCTCAAAAAAAAGGGAAAAGTGGCCTCCCTGCACCCAACTGATTATTGGGTGTACCTCTACCCGAAGGCTACAGCAGCCACTTCCTGTCTGGCGAAGGAGCAGAGAGTGACATGGTCGTGATGAGGATGACACAATTCGAGATCTTTTGCTTTACAGTGGGCTATAAATATTTTATTTAATAAATAAAATAACCTGGGGAAAAAGATGGAGTGGTCTTGAAATAAGCCATACTATCTCTGTGCCTTGTGAGATTTGCTTCTTCTGTCCTGGGTGGGAAAACCCTTTTTTCCTTTTTCCTGTGGGCAAAAGTCCAAGAGCAGAGCCAGCAAAGAAAGATGGCAGTGCTCATGTCCTCAGAGTTGCACAAAGCTGTAGATGGAAGAGAGGTTACTGTGGAGGTGAGGACTGTGTGGCCCGTTTGGACTGCAATTCCTGTCATCTCTCACTGTTGGCGATGCTGCTTAGGGGTGATGGAAGTTGTGATCTAGCAACATCTGGCAGGCTGCAAGTTGCCCACCTCTGCTTGGGTGGATATTTGCTTTCTCCCAGCCCATGATCTTTTAAGTTGCTGCCTCCTGCCTCCCTCTGGTGGACCCTTGGAGAATTGCAGTGCTAGCCTGAAGGATAAGAATTGTCCTTTACACTTAACAAGATGGGGCCGGGGGATGAAATGGCTTTGTCTCTTTCCCCCTGCTGAGCATCCTTTTTCTTGCCCTCTTTCTCCACTCAGATACGTGGAAGTAACCATTTACAAATGACAGGCTACTTGTAACCAATTCCTTTCTGGAGTAAGAATAAAGTCACTCTGTTTTTTAACCCCAGTGTAACTATTTTAGTTACTTTTGGAGTTTTAGGAGGTGGCCTCACTATTAAGTAATTAGATACCATATTAATTAATCCCCTGCTTTTTCCCCAATATGGATGCCAAGGCACCTTATGGTATAAATTAGGAACCAAATAAAGCGAAGATTATACCAAAGTTTAAAGAACCATTAAACAAGCATTTGAAAATATGCCTAAAACATTAAGTTCTAAAAACCAGTACACCCCATTTAAGAAAATAAACTTCTGTTCAACCAGTTACTTATATGTGATGTGTATTACAGGCCAGAAGATCATGAATGTCTTTCAAGAATGTATGAAATAACTGGTTTAGTTATCTTTGAATAACAAGGAAGTAAACTGTTGTTTTAAAAATTACAACCATGGTAGCAAGCAACTACTTTTTTTGTAATGGCACTGTAACTAATTAATGAGTTTTTAAAAGCCACTGTCTTCATCTGCAGGGCAAGTGTTGGATATTTTAAATCAGAGGCAACATCTGCCATTCAGCAGAATGCAGATTTAACTTCTCATGAAACGACAAACAATTGTTTGTTGATATTATATTTATATAGTTGTACATGGGGGAAAAAGGACTTGTGTGATTTCTTCCCTGATGTGTCAAAATCATTTGGCTGGCTTTGGGTAATGTAATGCACCTTAATGAGGAGGCCATTTGCTGTTCTGTTTCCAGTAGTGAAATGTCTTGGGCAGACCCTGAGAGGAAGATAGTCTGAGGGAAAAAAGGTCCGAGGGAAGAGGAATCAAGAAGGGATGAAAGCTATGAGGGTTTTATATCCAGGGATGGGATTCCTTAGGCAGAGATACAGGTAGCTGGTCCCTCCTGTGTCAGGAGTTGAGGTAGTGAGTCTACTCTGGGCTTCAGTCCAGACTTTAAAGGCACTTTCAAAGATGCCCTATTTTGGGGTTGGTCTTCAGGACCTTGGACAGCTCAGACTGAAGCCTAGAGCAGATTTGCCATTCCACTGACACAGAAGCTGTGAACTCTCCCTGTGTGAGAAGCTGCCTTTTGCAAGGTCAAACTTTTTGTCCATTTAGCTGAGTTTTGTCAACACTAATTGGCAGCAGGTCTCCAGGGGCTCAGGTGAGGGAGGGCCTTTCATATCTGATTGTCACCTGATAAAATTGACTTTCCAGGGACTGAACCCGAAGGACCTTCAGCATGAGTGGTGCTGACTGCACCACTGATCGAAAACTGTGGTGAAATTTAAAATTGAACAAATGTCCTGATCCAAGATCATATCCATTCAAGAGTGCAATAGTTGGCCTTCTGGAAAAAGTATGCAATTTGTTCTAAAGGTTGGCCTTTGTACTGGAGGACTAGAAAGTAGAACCTGCATGAACAGAGGCAGTATGGCTAGATTTTTAAAAGGGGACCTTAGTTGCCTTTATTGTCCTGCTTGGGAGCAGTACCTAAAGATATCTGGTTGGCTGTTTCTGGACTTGGTTGGCTTTTGGCTTCTCTTACCTTCTGACCCCACCCTGCTGCCATCTTCATGTTGCCATTTCTTTCAGCTTTTGCCTCCCTGGGAATGGAACGCCCCAACTTTGAAATACCACGTGCAGTGGCGGCAGGAGAATGAAGCCCAGTGGAACGAAACAGAGGTGGAAGCCCCTCCTGTGGTGGTGACAGGCACCCCAGTCTTCACACCATATGAGATCAAGGTGCAGGCGCGCAATGATTTTGGCAAAGGCCCTGAGCCTTCCACTGAACTTGGCTACTCAGGAGAGGATGGTGAGTAATGAAAGTGAAATAATCTTAAAGAGAGGGGGATGCTGCAACTGTAGATGAGGTAGGGGGAGACAGGGCGACATGGCAAGCAGCCAAATGTCCTTACTCTCATTCACAGAACAAAATTGTAGCACTTGGATCCCTCTTTACTCTTATGACTCCATTCTGCGGAGTCATGGGATTTGTAGTTTCATGAGATATGTAAAATCCTCAGCCAGGGAGCTCCTCTGACCAAACTGGAGATCCCAGGATTACATAGGATGTAGCCATAACAGTTGCAATGGGACCGTAGCATTTTAACAGCGTAGTGTGAAATAAACTTTCAATTTTAACTTGTCCGTACTATCCCAGGAGTACAAAATGAGAGAGAAGATGGTGGAATGAATTTAAAAATGAAGCATATTTCATCACCTGTGCCTCACTGCAAGCAGGAAAGTGTTGTTAGGCCACTGAGTTTTTCTTTCTTTTACAAATACAGTCTTGGCACCCAGATGCTTGGGAATGACAAATGTCTTTAGGTCAGGACTAGGCACTGCTTTTTGAAATTAGACTATGCAGCCCCTGTAGATGAACTAGGATGGAGTGGGGGTTCTGCCCCCTCCACACCTCAAATAGAATTTGGAGATTGGAATGTTAGGACTATAAGTGTGGTAAGATCCATTTCACCAGGCCTGCAGCTTTTGAGCTTATAGGAGTTTGTGCCAGTGCTTTTGTCTTTTAAAAAAGGGAGTTCATCCCTTGCAGTAGAAAAGTGTCGTTTGGCCTTTTGTTCATGATGTGAGAGGAAAGTCTTTCCTCTCCCTTCTGTGAAGAAGTGGCTGATTCTTCTCACTCTGTCCCTGATGAAGACAGAGCATTTTTATTCTGTCTGACTTCTACAAAGAAGGAACGAAGGAGAAAAATTGACTTTCGTTTGTGGAAAGCATCTTTGCCAATAGTAATTCTGGCCAAGTGTTTTAGTCATAGAATCACAGAATCTTAGAGCTGGGAGGGACTATAAGGACCATCTAGTCAACCCTCTGCTATGCTAGAAGACACAACCAAAGCACTACTAAAAGATGCTGACCCAACTTTTGTCTAAAGATCTTCAAAACAGGAGAGTCCATAACCTTCTGAGGCAATCTATTCCACTGTTGAATAGTTTTTACAATAATAAAATCCCTACTGATGGTTAAGTGGAATCCTTTTTGTTGTAATTTGAATTCATTGGTTCATGTTCTAGCCTCTGGGGCAGCAGAGAATAAACTTTTCCCACCCTCTACACAATATCCCTTCTGATATTTAAATACAGCTGTCATGCCACTTCTTAATATTCTCTTCTCATAAAATATTTGGTAGTATAGATTGAGGCAAACTTTGAATAAGTGATTGGAGGCAGATTGTATATCTTCTCTGTTTTGTTTTTGTTGTATGCTTTCAAGTTGTTTTCTGACATAATGGCAGTCCTAAATAGAACCTACCACAGAGTTTTCTTGGCAATATTTGTTCAGAGGGGGTTGTCTTTGCCTTCCTCTGAGGCTGAGAGAGTATGACCTGCCCATGGTCAACCAGTCAGTTTCCCCTCACGGTCTCCTTTGATTTTTGCTCTCTAAAGTTTGGCATGTTTGGAGTCCTCTGGTATTTGATGGTTTCCACATTAGTGGGGTGATGAATCTGCTCCTAATTTTACTCTGAACTGCAATAAAACTACCCAAAATTCTCAATTTGTTTAAGGGATAGGACCAGAAATAGCTCCTTTAAAGTTCAGAGTAAAAACTGAAATAGAATCACAGCCCCCACTCATCATTCCTCTCCAAAATTGTCCCAAGGGAATTATTATGCACAGAAAATATTTGAACTCCATGCTTGTAGGACACAATTCTGCATGAAATTAGCATATCTTGGTCTATGCCTACAGGGGAGAGCTGGTAAGGTGAGTGTTGGACTACAACCCTGGAGACCAGGGTTTGATTCCCCACTCAGCCATGGAAACCAACTCGGTGGCCTTGGGTGCATCACACACACACACATACACAGCCCCAGAAAACTCCATGATAGGTTTGCCTTAGGGTCACTATAAATCAGAAAAATGGTCATATGTGATGGACTTGCAGGATAGCAAAATTTTTTTGAAAGGGGATACATGATGAAATTCAAAGAATTTGCAATTTGAATTTTGAAATGAAACCAGAGTTTTTACTTGTTAAATATGTTAGGGCAACAAAGGGAAATAAGAAGACATCAGAAGATATTTTTATATTTAATAACTACTGCAAGGTTGACATATGCGCAACATTGGAAAGAAAGGAAATATATTGATATAGAAGAATGGAAGTTAAAAGTTCTGGATATGGTAGAGATAGAAAAACTAGCATTTGCTTTGAAGAACAAACCTATCCAGAACTTTGAAAGGGAACGGAGAGGAGTTTTAGACTGGAGAAAGATATAAATGTATAAGAAATGAAGAAAGAAATAATGTAATTGTTCTTTTCTCCATTAAGCAGAAATGATGTTTGTATGTAACGGAAATAAGCAGATTCAACTGTAAAATTTAAGCTTGGAAGTGGGGAGGGTTTTTTTAAATTTTTGAACTAAATTTTCAATAAATATATATATATAAAAAAATAAATCAGAAAAATGGGGACCCTAAGAAATAGATATGGGGTTGGGTGCCCATGGGCCCAGGTCCACCAACATCACTGGCTAGACCTAGACCGTTACTCTGTCCTCCCTCCCTCCCTCCCCCCCTCCCCTCCCTCCATTTTCCTCCCAAAGTCCCTGAGGCCATCCCTGAGAACTTGGCTGTTGAAGTCCTGAATAGCACCACCATCAAGCTTTCTTGGATCCTGCCTGACAAAGAGAAGGTTTTGGGTCACCTCAAGGGATTTCAGGTAAGGCAGCATATATCTGATTGTCAGCAGGAAGAGGCAGCTTTAGTAAATTGGTTTAAAAAAAAAGATGAAAATGGTTGTCACAGAGTACACTTATATCTGAGCATAACTTGCAGTACTACTCTGTGGCTGGCAAAACTGGAACGATCACTGCAAGATAACAAATTGTGCTAAAGAAGGAAAATATGCAAATGACCATAAAGGTTGCATAGTGCAGTTGTTGATGGTGCAGAATGTTATCTGACCTTTTATATAATTTTTATGTTGTTTTAGCTCAGACACAAGCACATCCCTGGCCCCATCAGGTACTTTAAGAAAGCTAAGAACAGGTTGTCAACTTGCAGAATTTTATGGCCAGGCTAGAATATCATCCTTAAACTAGAGTCAATGTGCAAGTTTTTAATCTTCTTTTTGTCCTCCCCCTTCCATTTTTAATTATTGGAATTTCCTTTTAAGTTCCTTGTGTACATGTAGAGGCATTCTGGCCTTACATCCTGTTATTAAAAACCAAAAAGCCAAAACTACCTGCTGTGAAAAGGGTAAATCATGGCTTGGAGACACATTTTCATCAAGTTAAACAAATAAACATAAGAAGTTCCTGCATGGAGTATCTGGGAGCTCCACTACCCATGGCCAGAGCCATCTTGCCCAAAGGATGTCAGGATTGAACCACTGTTAAGGGTGACTGAATTGTGGGTAAATAACATCCCCCCTCTTTCTCTTTCTCTCCCTTTCTGGCCCTCCTGCTTCAACCAGGTTTATTTCTTCTGGCTGGGAACCATGGCAGACCGCAGCCGTCGGCAGGCCCGTGCTCACACCCACTCCCACGGGAAAGTGCTGATTGAAGGGAATGTGTCTGAAATTACGCTGGGGGGCTTCAAGCCGTGGAGCCGGTACCGGGTTCAGATGGCTGTGCTCAATGGGCGGGGGGAGGGGCCCCACAGCGAGGCCATAGAATTTAACACACCCGAGGGAGGTAAGAACCTTGAGCCCCATCATCCTCAGACTTTTCAAGCCTTTGCCTCCCTCATAAATGTACTTTGTGAACCCTTAACTTCTTTCCTACATTGAGGAGCAAACCCTTTTGAGAGCCCAGTCTTTGGTGCTAACATTTTTCTGAATTTCTCCTTCTTTTTTTTTTAACATTTCCATGGTTGCACAACATGATAAGCAAGGGATCTGTGGGAACTCTGGCTTGCCAGTTACGAGCAATGTGCTGGACACATGGTGCCCAATTGGTCCAGTTTGCTGAAGGACCAGCCAGAAGATTTTGGACAGATAGCACTATTGGTTTGTTTAGCATGGTGTCTGAATATGGGCTTAGTCTCTGAAGGGTTTGTTTCTCTCCTAGCAAACCAGAGAAACAAACCTTGGATTCCTTCTTTGGTTTGATGAGAGAGAAACCTGGACTGTGTCCATTTTGGGACACTATACTAAACAAATCATTTTGCAGCTACTGCTGCATATAAGAATGATCAGGCAGTGTGCAACAGTGCATTGCTTGCAGTCAATAAACCAGGGTTCCTGTGGATCCCTGGCTTACCGTGTCAAGAGACCATGGACATTGGATGTGTTTGCATGGCATGGGGTCTATTAATTGTGGTTGGTACTTAAGCCACAAATTGTATGAGAGACCACCAAACAAACCATGTCTTGTATTCTCATTTCTGTTTTGTTTCTGCTTTCTTTTCTTCTATCTCTTTTGTCCTTTCTTGTTTCATTATGGGTAACTACAGAAACAAGCCAGGGATGAGCCATGGTTACATATTTGAATGTCATGACAAGCCATGGTTTAAACACACCAGTGTTTGTAAGCTGGGAACAAATGATAGTTTCAAATGGTGCTTTGTGACTATTTAACGTTAGCAGTGGCTGGATCACTCCTCACAGCATGCTAGTTTCAAGTAAATCAGATAATAGAGTTTCATGACACGGATATATATGGTTGTTATGCATATTTTAGTATTTCAGACTTTTATGGTATTCTTAATTTCTTTTAAAATAAAGTGGTTCTCCTCTGGGTAAAATAAGTAGCTAAAATAATATTTTTCTAAAGGGAAGGTGAGGGCTTCTGCTAAAGGGAGTTGGTCTGCTTGTAAATGTTTTGAAATCTTGGCCAAGGATGCCCCATGGTATAGCTGGCTTTGGGAGCCCATAGCCACCAGGTGCTCCATCCACATCTAGCACATGAGAGAACAGCATGAGTTGAGAAATTCTTTGTTCACACCTCAGATCCCAGGGTGTGATCTGAGGGGGCGTGTAAGGCATCCATCTGCATTGCTGAAATGAAGCAGGTCTAATCTGATCAATGTCTGGATGGGAGACCTGTCAGAAGAATCCTTCATAAGGCATCTTGAGTTCTATGTTGGGGAAAAAAGTGGGCGGCAGCATAAAAAAACCTTGGAAATAAAATCTCTTATTAACTGAGCAAGCCACCATCTCCTCATTACCACCCTACATCTGAACATTTCCGCACGACACTCTTATAGCATGATGATTCCACTTTCAACCTCCTATGGAATCCTGGGGTTTGGAGTTCTGGAAGGGACCAACTGGTCCCTCCCGAAACTCCAAATCCCAGGATTCCATAGGAAGTTGAAAGTGGAATCATCGCGCTATAGAGTGTCATGCGGAAATGGCCTCTGTTTGCAACAGTTTATTGGCATAGATTGCTAAGAATGAGGATAAATATAACAAACGAAAACAATCTCTGTAGATTTTTCAGCGCTTGTGAGTCTGGCTTAAGAGTGCCCATTAACAAGGCAAATCCAAACAGTCTGAACATGGTATTAGTTTTGCATACACTTTGTGCATCATTTCCCCATTTTTCTTTCCAGCTGCACATCTGAACATCTTACACAGTCAAAATCACATATGAAAAATAGTTGCAAAAGTGTTCTGCAGACTGAGCCATGTTTCCATATGAAAATTAAGAACTAATCAAGAATGAAAATTCATTTAACATTATATAATGTAGAGCAAGAAAGACTGTATTTATAAAACAGCGATGCCCCATGCCCGAAAAGGAAAAGGAAATTTGGCACTGGGAAAATATTTTGGAGAAGGTGATAAGGTGATCTCATTTTGCCATCAGAACAACTCTGCATGGTAAATTATGATATGGATAAAGATTTGTTGAAGGTCACTTGGTAAACTTTCTGGTTCAGCAGAGAATTTAAACTCTCCTGCTTGGCTACATCCTGGCTGGGAAATTCTGGGAAATGCAGTCCAAAAAAGTAACCCTTTCAGCTTCTAAGCTCAACATTTCCAGCTATTTTTCTACTTCATGATCTGTTGTTTAGCTCCACATTTTTAAATGTTCTCCCAGCTGCTTCCTCTCAGAAAATATCAGCATTTGCAGGTAATGAATTATTAATCTTGGGATGGGTGAGCTGGAAGCAAAGACATCTTTAAGGAGTGGAGGTGCCCTCTTCTAAGTGGGCATGGCCTTCTGCTCAGAGATCCAGAGTTCAAAGGTCACCGTCAGAGTCAGGCAGCTGCCTGAATCTCATCCATGGTTGAAGCTATACCCACTAATCCAAGCCATGGACTGGATCCATCCTTTCCGTTGCTCTCCTGGTGCTCAGACTAGACTGAGGATGCAAGTTCAGGGCAGTGGTCTGCTTGGTGCACTTTGCAAGTGGTAAAAGGATTCATGCTGCCTGGATTGCATCATTGGCCCCATCAAATCCAGGCAGGAACTGTTACCCCCCAAAAAGGAATCATCAGGCCCAGTTGAGAGATACTCTTTTTTCACGAGACCTGCAGGGAGAGAATAGGTGAAGGGCTGCATGAGCAAGATGCTCTCATTCAGGGGTAGGCCTTGGTCAGAGAGATGCCACTAAGACTTTCTCAATGATAGAAGACAGGGGATGCTCCCTACGATTGATAGTTTCAGCCTGCACTTATCCACCTTCAGATTTTAGCCTAAACAAACTTTGGGAGTGAGGGAGTTTCTGTCTCAGCCAACCCACACCACTTGTAAGCCACATCTTTCCAAATATGTCACTTATGTCCTTCATTCTCTATTCTTCTCTGCCTCTTAGTTCCTAGCCGGCCTGAATCTTTTCACATGGAGTTCCTTTCAGACACAACAGTGACCTTGGAATGGACACCCCCCAAATTCCCGAATGGGAAGTTAGTGGGATATGTGTTGTTATACCAGCCAGGTGAGTCTGTGTGCCAAGTTTTGACTTTGGGGGGTGGGGGCTGTTGGTTTAAGTGCCATGTAGAGCTATGGCTGTTCAAGATCATGAGTTGGGCTTATCTTGCAACTGCTGGGAATTCACGCTTATGGTCATTAACCACTGAATGTGGCCCCCAAAACTTATCTTTCCAGTCTGTCTGAAGGGTTACCAAAGTGCTGCAGACTGAGGTGCTGGGAAATGGCTGCAGCACTCTCCCAGTCACAAGGTGCTTTAA